>JAIUJO010001781.1:30000-35000 GCA_023846275.1 Vanilla planifolia
GCTTATTCATCTTCTTCATCTTAGTCTTCTTCTTGTTCTTCTTTTTCTTCTTCTTCTTCTTCTTCCTCTTCTTCTGCTTTGTCATCTTCTTTTTCTTTTTCTTCTTCTTCTTCTTCTTCTTCTTCTTCTTCTTCTTTTTCATCTTTTTGTTCTTCTTCTTCTTCTTCTTCCTTTCTTTCTTCCTCTTCTTCACCCCCTTGTTCATCCTGTTCTTCTCTTTGTTCTTCTTCTTCTTCTTCATCTTTTTCTTCTTCCTTTTCTCCTTCCATTTCTTTTTCTTTTTCCTCCTCCTCCTCCTCCTCTTCTTCTTCTTCTACTACTACTACTTTGGCTTCATCTTTTTCCTCTTCCTCTTCTTCTTCCTCTTCCTTTACTTCTTCTTCTTATTCTTCTTAGTCTTCTTCTTCTTTTTCCTCTTCTTCTTCTTCTTTTTCTTCTTCTTCTTCTCCTTCTTCATAATTGCCTTCCCCTTCTTCTACTTCTTCGTCTACTTCTTCTTTTTCTTCTTCTACTTCTTCTTCTTCTTGATCTTCTTACATCCCTTCTTTTGGTCCATCTTCTTCTTCTTCTTCTTCTTCTTCATCTTCACGTTGTTCTTCTTCTTCTTCTTCTTCCTCCTCCTCTTCTTCTACTTATTCCTCTTCTTCGACTTCTTCCTCCTCCTCTTCTTCTTCTTCTACTTCTCCTTATTATACTTCTTCTTTTTCATCTTCTACTTCTTCTTCTTCATCATCTTCTTCTGCTTCTTCTTCCTTCTATTCCTCTTCGTTTACTTCTTCCCTTTTTTCTTCTTCTTCTTCATCATTGTCATCTTCTTCTTCTTCTTCCTCTTCTTCATCTTCTTCTTCCTCCTCCTCTTCTTCTTGTTCTTCTTCTTCTTCTTGTTCCTATTTCTCTTCCTCTTCTTATTCTTCTTCTTCTTCTTCTTCTTCTTCTTCTTCTTCTTCATCTTATTCGTCTTCTTATTCATCTTATTCGTCTTCTTCTTCTTCTTCTTCTTCTTCTTCTTCTTCGCTTTCCTCTAGTTTACTTCTTCTTATTCTACTTCTACTTCATCTACTACTTCTTCTTCTTCATCTTCTTCTTCATCATCTTCATCTTCTTCTTCTTCTTCTTCTTCCACTTCTTCCTCTTCTTCCTCTTCTTTGACTTCTTCCTTCTTCTTCTTATTTTACTTCTCCTTCTTCTTCTACTACTTCTTTTTCTTCAACTTCTTCTTCTTCTTCCTCCTATTATTCTACTTGTACTTCTTCTCTTTCTTCCTCTTCTTCATCATCGTTTTCTTCTCCCTCTCCTTCTTCCTCCGCTTCTTCCTCTTCTTCTCCCTCCTCTTCTTCTTCTTCTTCCACTTCTTCTTCTTCTTCTTCCTCGTCCTCTTCCTCTTCTTCTTTTTCTTCTTCTTCTTCAACTTATTCTTCTTCTTCTTCTTTTTCATCATCTTCCTCTTCTCCTTCTTCTTCTTCTACGACTACTACTTCTTCTTCTTCCTCTTCTTCTTCTTCTTCTTCTACTTTGTCTTACCCTTCTTCTTTTTCTTCTTCTACTACTTCTTCTTCTTCGTCTTCTTCCTCTTTGTCTTCTTCTACTTCTTCTTCTTCTGCTCCTTCTTCTTCTAATACTAATTCTTCTTCTTCTTCTTCTTGTTCTTCATATTCTTCTTCTTCTTCTTCTTCTTCTTCTACTTCATCTTCTCCATCATCTTCTTCTTCCCCTTCTGCTTATTCTCTTCTTCCTCATCTTCTTCTTCTACTTCTTCTTATTGTTCTGCTTCTTCTTCTTCTTCTTCTTCATCATCATCTTCTTCTTCTTTTTCTTTTTCTTCTTCTTCTTCTTCTTCTTCTTCTTCTTCTTCTTCGTCTTCCTCTTCTTCTACTTCTTCTTATTCTACTTCTACTCCTTCTACTACTACTTCTTCATCTACTTCTTCTTCTTCTTCATCGTCATCATCATCATTATCCGCTTCTTCTGCCTCCTCTTCTTCCTTTTCTTCCTCTTCTTCCTCTTCTTTGACTTCTTCTCCTCTCCTCTCTCTTCTTCTTCTTCTTCTCCTTCTTCTTTTACTTCTTCTTCTTCAACACTTTTTCTTCTTCTTCTTCTTATTCTTATTCTTCTTATTCTTCTTCTTCTTAATCATCTTCCTCTTCTTCTTCTACTGCTACTGCTACTACTTCTTCTTCTTATTCTTCTTTGTCTTTCTCTTCAACTTTTTCTTCTTCTTCTTCTACTTCTTCTTCTTCTTCAACTTCTTCCCCTTCTTCTTCGTCTTCTTCTACTTCTTCTACATCTTCTTCTTCTTCATCTTTTTCTTCTGTTTCTTCTTCTTTTTCTTCATATTCTTCTTCTTCTTTTTCTTCTTCCACTTCTTCTTCTTCTTCTTCTTCCCCCTCCTCTGCTTATTCTCTTCTTCCTCGTCTTCTACTTCTACTTCTTCTTCATCATCATCATCTTCTTCTTCTACTTCATCTTTTGCTCATTCTTCTTCTTCTTCTTCTCCTTCTTCTTTCTCTTCTTCTTCTCCTCTGTTTTCCTCTTCTTCTTGTTCTACCTCTAATTTTTCTTCAACTCCTTCCTCTAATTCTGTTTCTTCCTCTTAATCCTCCTCTTAGTCTTCTTCTTCTTCTTCTTCTTCTTCTTGTTCTTCCTCATAATTTTTTGTTCTCCTTCTTTTACTTCTTCTTCTTCTTCTTCCTTTACTTCTTCTTCTTCTTCTTCTTCTTCTTCTGCCTCTTTCTCTTCTCCTTCTTGTTTTCCACTTGTTCTCCTTCTTCTTCTTCTTCTTCTTCTTCTTCTTCTTCTTTTCTTCTTCTTCTTCTTCTTCCTCTGCTTCTTCTTCCTCATCTTCCTCTTCTTCTTCTTTTTCTTCTTCTCCTTCTTTTTCTTCTTCATCATCATTTTCTTCTTCTTCTTCTTCTTCTTCTCCTACTTTTCCTCCCCATTCTCCTCCTCCTCATCATCCTCATTCTTATGCTTCTTCCTCTTCTTCTTCTTCTTCTTCTTCTTCTACTTCTTCTAGTTCTTCTACTTCTTCTTCTTCTTCTTCCTCTTCTTGTTCTTCATCCTCTTCCTCTTCTTCTTCCTCCTCCTCCACTTTGTCCTCTTCTTCTTCTACTACTCCTTTTTCCTCTTCATCTTCTTCTACTTCTTCTTCTACTACTACTACTACTTCTTCCTCTTCTTCTTCTTCTTCATAGTCTTCTTCTTCTTCTTCTTCTTCGTCTTTTTCGCCTTTGTCTTCATCATCGTCATCATCATCATCTTCATCTTCTTCTTTTTTAATTTTCTTCTTCTTCTTCTTCTTCTTCTTCTTCTTCTTCTTTCTCTTCTTCTTTATCTTCATCTTCTTCTTCTTCTTCTTCTTCTTCTTCTTCTTCTTTTTCTTCTTTATCTTCTTCTTGTACTTCTACAACTATTGCTTCTTCTTCTTTTGATTCAACTTCTCCTACATCTTCTTATACTTCTTCATCCTCTTCCTTTTCATCATCTTCTTCTTTTTCTTCTTCTTCTTCTTCTTCTTCTTGTCGTTCTACTGCTTCTTATTCTTTTACTTCTTCTACTTCTTCTTCCCCTTCTTCTTCTTCTTCATCTTATTCTTATTCTTTTTCTTCTTCTTCTTGTTGCTCTTCTTCTTCTTTTTCTTCTTCTTCTTCCTCTTCCACTTAATCTTCTTCTCCTTCTTCTTCTTCTCGTTCTCCCTCTTCTTCTTCCTCTTCTTTTTCTTCATCCTCTTCTTCTAGTTCCACCTCTTCTTCTTCTTCTTTTTCATCATCATCTTCTTCTCCATCTACTTCTACATCTTCTTCCTCTTCTTCTTCTTTTTCTTAATCTTCAACTTTTCTTCTTCTTCTTCTTCTTCCACCTCCTCTTGTTCTTTTCCCTCTTCTCTTTCTTCTTTGTCTCCTCCTTCTTCATCATCATCTTCTCCTTCTTTTCTTCCACTTCTTTTTTTTTACCTCTTTTTCTTCTTCATCTCCTTCTTCTCCTTCTTCTTCTTCTACTTCTTCTTGTACTACTACAACTACTTCTTTTTCCTTTTCTTCTTCTTCTTCTTCTAAAACTTCTACTACTTTTTCTTCTTCGTCCAATTCTTCTTTTTCTTCCTCTTCTTATTCTTCTTCTTCTTATTTTTATTCCTTCTCCTCTCAATCTTATTCTTCTTCTACTACTTCTCCTTCTTCATCTCCTTCTTCATCCTCTTCTTCTTCTTCCTCCTCTTCTTCGTCTTCTTCCTCCTCCTGCTCCCATTCTTCTTCTTCTCCTTGTTTTTCTTCTTCTTCTTCTTCTTCTTCTTTCTTCTTCTTCTTCTTCCTCTGCAACTTTTACTACTACTACTACTACTTCTTCTTCTTCTTCTTCTTCTTTGTTCCATTTTCTTCTTCTTCCTCTTCTTATTTTCTTCACCTCTTCTTCCTCATTTTCCTTACCTCCTCCATCATCCTCTACTTCTTCTTCTACATCTTATTCTTCTTCTTCTTTCTTCCATTCTTCTTCTTCCTCTTCATCTTCTTTTTCTGCTTCTTCTTCTTCTTCTTCTTCGTCTTCTTCTTCTTCTTCATCTTCTTCCTCTTCTTTTCCCTCTTCTTCATCTTCCTATTCTTCCTCTTCTTCTTTTTCTTCTTCTTCTTCTTCTTCTTCTTCAACCTCTTCTTCTTCTTCTACTTGTTCTTCTTCTTCTTCTTCGTCAACTTCCTTTTCTTCTTCCACTTCTTCTTCTTCTACCTCCTTTTCTTCTTCTTCTTCTTCATCTTCTCCTTCTCTTTCATCTTCTTCTTCTTCTTCTTCTTCTTTGTCTTCTTCTTATTCTTCTACTTCGTCATTGTCTTCTTGTTCCTCTTCTTCATCATCTTCTTCTTCTTCCTCATGTACTTCATTTGCTTCTTCTTCTACTTCTTTAGCTTCTTGATCTTCTTCCTCTTAGTCTTCTTCTTGTTCTTCTTTTTCTTCTTCTTCTTCTTCTTCCTCTTCTTCTGCTTTGTCTTCTTCTTCCTCTCCTTCCTCTTCTT
>JAIUJO010001781.1:40000-42500 GCA_023846275.1 Vanilla planifolia
TTCGTCTTCTTCTACTTCCTCTTCTTCTTCTTCTTCTTCTTCTTATTCTTCTACTACTTCTTCTTCTTGTTAGCCTTCTTGTTCTCCTTCTTCTTCTTCTTCTTCTTCTTCTTCTTCCTCTTCTTCTCTTCACCTTCTTCTTCTTCTCCATCTTCTTCTTCTTCTGATTTTTCTTCTTCTTCCTCTTCACCCTCATCTTCTACTTCTTCTTCTTCCTCCTTTCTTCTTCTTCTTCTTCTTCTACTTTTTCTTCTTCTCCATCTTCTTCTTATTCATCTTTTTCTACTTCTTCTTCATCTCCTTCTTCTTCTTCTTCTTCTTCTTCGACTTCCACTTCTTCTCCTTCTTCTTCGCTTTCTTCTTCTATTTCTTCTACTTCTTCTACTTCTACTTCTTTGTCTTGTTCTTCTACTTTTTCTTTTTCTTCTTCTTCTACTTCTTCTTCTTCTTCTTCCTCTTCTTCTTCATCGTCTTCTTTTTCTTCTACTCCTCCTCCAACTTCTTTTCCTTCTTCTCGTTCTTCATCTTCTTACTCATCTTCTTCTTCTTCTTCTTCTTATTTTTCTACTTCTTCTTTTTTTCTTCTTCTTTTTCTTCTCCTTCTTCTTTCTTTACTTGTTATTCTTCTTCTTCTTCTTCTTCTTCTTCTTCTACTTGTACTTCTTCGCCTTCCTCTCCTTCTTCTTCTTCTTCGTCTTCCTTTTCTTCTTGTTCTTCTCCATCTTCTTTTCTTTCTTCTACTACTACTAATATTTCTTCTTCTTCTTCTTCAACATTTTCTACTTCTTCTTCTTCTTCTTTTCCTTCTTCTTCGTCTTCTTCTTCTTATTCTTTTTCTTCTTCTTCTTCTTCTCCCTCTTCCTCTGGCCCTTCTTCTTCTTCTTCTTCCCCTTCTTCTTCTTCCTCTTCTTATCTTTCTTCTTCTTCTTCTTCTTCTTCTTCTACTACATCTTCTACTTCTTCTTCTTCTTCCTCGTCTTCTTCTTCTTCTTTCTTTTCTTCTTCTTCTTCATCATCTTCTTCTTCTATTTCCTCTTCCTCATCTTCTGCCTATTTGTGTTTTCTTCTTCTTCTTCTTCTTCTTATTTTCCCTCCTCTTCCTCTTTCTTTACTTCTTCTTCATCTTCTTTTTCTTCTTCTTCTTCTTCTTCATCCTCTCCCACTTCTTCTTCTTGTTGTTCTTCTTCTTCAACTTTTATTACTACAACTATTTCTTCTTCTCCTTTTTCTTCAACTTCTTCTACATCTTCTTCTTCTTCTTCTTCTTCTTCTTCCTCTTCTTTTTCCTCCTCCTTTTCTTCTTCTTCTTCTTCTTCTTTTTGTTGTTGTTGTTGTTCTTCTTCTTCTTCTTCTTCTTCAGCTTCTTCTTCTTCGCCTTCTTCTTCTTCTCCATCATCTTTCTCTTCTTCTTCTTCTTCTTCGTCTTCTTCTTCCTCTTCCTCTTCTTTTTCTTCTTCTTATTCTTCTTCTTCTTCTTCTTCTTTATCTTCCTTTTCTTCTTCTTCTTCTTCTTCTTCTTCAACTTCTTCATCTTCTTCTATTTATTATTATTACAATTTTTTATTATTCTTTTTCTTCTTATTCTTCTTCTTCTTCTTCTTTTATTTCTTCTTCTTCTTCATCTCTTACTTCATCTCCTTCTTCTTCTTCTTCTTCTTCTTCTTCTGTTTCTTCTTTTACCTCTTCTTCTTCTTTTTCTTCCTATCCTTCCTCTTCTTCTTCTTCTTCCTCTTCTTCTTCTTCTTATTCTTCTTTTTCTTCTTCTTCTTCTTCCATATTTTCTTCTCCTTCTTCCTCTTCTTTTTTTTCCTCTTCCTCTTCTTCTTCTTAAGAAGAAGAAGTGGAAGAAGAAGTAGAAAAAAAAAGAACAAGAAAGACAAGTAGAAGAAGAAGGAGAAGGAGAAGAAGAAGAACAAGAAGAACAAGAAGAGGAAGATGAAGGAGAAGAAAAGGAGGAAGGAAAAGACGAAGAAGAAAAGCGAAAGAATAAAAAGAAAAAGAAGGAGAAGAAGGAGATGAAAAAGAAGAAGAAGAAGAAGAAGAAAAAGAAGAAGAAGAAGAAAAAGAAATAGAGGAACGAGAAAAAGAAAAGGAGGAAGGCAAAGAAGAAGAAGAACAAGAAGAAGAAGAAGAAAAAGATGATCATGATAATGAAGAAGAAGGAGAAGATGAAGAAGAAGAGGAAAAAAAGAGAAGAAGTAGTTGAAGAAGAAGAAGAAAAATAAGAAGAAGAAGTTGAAAGAGAAGATGAAGAAGACGAAGAAGGAAAACAACAAGAAGAAGAAGAAGATGATGAAGAAGAAGAAGTAAAAGAAAAACAAAAGAAGAAGAAAAAGATGAAGTAGAAGTAGAAGAAGAAGAAGAAGAAAAAAAGAGAAGAAGAACAAGATAAAGAAGAAGAAGAAGGAGAAGTACGAAGAGGAGGAGGAGGAGAAGAAGAAGAAGAAGAAGAATAATAATAACAAGAACAACAATTAGAAGAAGAAGAACAAGAAGAAGA
>JAIUJO010001781.1:47500-52500 GCA_023846275.1 Vanilla planifolia
AGAAGAGGAAGGGGAAGAAGAAGAAGAGGAAGAAGTGAAAGATGAAGAAGAAAAAGATGAAAATGAAAAATATCAAGAAAGAGAAGAAGAAGAACAAAAAAAAGTAGAAGAAGAAGAACAACAACTAAAGGAATAGAATGAACAAGAAGAAGAAGAAGAGGAAGAAGAGGAAGAAGTAGAAGAAAAAGAAGATATAGACGAAGAAGAGAAGAAGGAGGAGAAGGAGAAGAATAAGTAGTAGAAGAAGAAGAAGGAGAAGAAGAAGAAGAAGAAGAAGGAGGTGGAAGAAAAGAAGTAGAAGAAAAAGAAGAAGAAGAAGAAGGTGAAGATGAAGAAGAAGAAAAAGAAGAAAAAGAACAAGAAGAAGAAGAAGATGAAGAGGAAAAAGAAGTAAAAGAAAAAGAGGTAGAAGAAGAAGTACAAGAAGTAGAAGTGGAAGAAGAAGAAGAAGAATTAGAAGAAAAAATAGAAGAAGGAGATGAAGAAGTAAATGGAGAAGATGAAATAGACCAAGAAGATTATGAAGAAGAAGAAGAAGAAGAAGGAGAAGAAGAAGAAGAAGATAATGAAGAAGAAGAAGAAGAAGAAGAATAAGAAAAATAAGAAAAAAGAGAAGAAAAAGGAGCATGAGAAGAAGAAGAAGAAGATTAGGAAGAAGAAGAAGAAGAAGATAAAAAGGAAGAAAAAGTTGAAGAAGGCAAAGAAGAAGAAGGAGAAGAAGAAGAAAATGGTGATGATGTTGAACAAGAAGTAGAAGAAGAAGAGGAGGAAGAAGAAGAAGAAGATGATGATGATGATGAAAAAGTAGAAGAAGAAGAAAATGGGGATGAAAAAGCAGAAGAAGAAGAAGAGTAGATGAAGAAGAAGCAGAAGGAGAAGAAGAAGAAGAATAAGAAGAAGTTGAAGAATAAGAAGAAGAAGAAGAAGGCAAAGGAGTTGAAGAAAGAGAAGAAGAAGAAGAAGAGGAAGAAGAAGTAGAAGAAGTAAAAGAAGAAGAAGAATAAGAAGAAGGAGAAGAAGAAGAAGAAGAAGAAGAAAAGGATGAGGAAGAAGAAGAAGTAGAAGAAGAAGAAGAAGAAGAAGGAGAGAAGAAATAGAAGAAGAAGAAGAAGCTAAAGAAGAAGAAGAAGAAGAAGAAGAAAATGAAGATGATGACGTTGATGAAGAAGAAGAAGAAGAGGATGAAGAGGAAGAAGAGGAAGAAGTATAAGAAGAAGAAAAAGAAGAAGAAGAAGAAGAGGAAGAAGATAAAGATGTAGAAGAACAAGAAAAAGAAGAAGCAGAAGAAGAAGAAGAAGAAGAAGAACAAGAAGAAGAAGAACAAAAAGAAGAAGAATTTGAAAGAGAAGAAGTAGAAGAAGAAGAAGAGGAACAAGAAGAAGAAGAAAAAAAGTACAAGAAAGACAAGTAGAAGAAGAAGGAGAAGGAGAAGTTGAAGAACAAGAAGAAGAATAACAAGAAGAAAAAGAAGAAGGAGAAGAAGAGGATGAAGAAAAAGTAGAAGAAGAAAAGATGAAGAATAAAAAGAAGAAGAAGGAGAAGAAGAAGATGAAAAAGAAGAAGAAGAAGAAGAAGAAGAAGAAGAAGAAGAAGATGAAGAAGAAGTTGAAAAGGAGGAAGGTGAAGAAGAAGAAGAACAAGAAGAAAAAGATGATCATCATGATGAAGAAGAAGGAGAAGATGAAGAAGAAGAAGAAGAAGAAGAAGAAGAAGAAGAAGAAGAAGAAGAAGAAGAAGAAGAAGAAGTTGAAGAAGAAGAATACGAAGAAGAAGAAGAACAAGAAGAATATGTTGAAAGAGAAGAAGGAGAAGAAGGAAAAGAACAACAACAAGAAGAAGATGATGATGAAGAAGAAGTAGAAGAAAAAGAAAAAGAAGAAGAAGAAAAAGATGAAGCAGAAGAAGTAGTGGAAGAGGAAAAAAATAGAAGAAAAACAAGAAGAAGAAGAAGTAGGAGGAGGAGGAGGAGGAGAAGAAGATGAAGAAGAAGAAGAAGAAGAAGAAGATGAAGAAGAAAAAATGAACAAGAAGAAGAGTAGAAGAAGAGGAATTAGAAGAAGAAGAAGAAGAAGGATTAGAAGAAGAAGAAGAAGAAGAAGAAGAAGAAGAAGAAAAAGAAGAAGAAGAGGAGGAAGAAGAACAAGAGGAAGATGAAGAAGAAGAGGAAGAGGAAGAAGATAAATATGAAGAAGAACAAGGAGAGGAAGATGAAGAAGAAGAAGAAGAAGAAGATGAAGAAGAGGAAGAAGAAGATGACGAAGAAGAAGACGAAGAAGAAGACGAAGGAGAAGAAGAAGAAGAAGTATAAAAAGAAGAGCAAGAAGAAGAAGAAAAAGAAGAAGAAGGAAGCGAACAAGAAGAAGAAGAAGAAGAAGTAAAGGAAGAAGAAGAAGAAGATGTCGAAGAAGAAGAAGAAGAAGAAGGAGAAGAAAAAGAAGAAGAAGAAGAAGAATTAGAAGGAGGAGGAGAAGAAGAAAAAGAACAACGAGATGAAGAAGAAGAAGAAAGAGAAGAAGAACAAGAAGAATAAGAAGAAAAAAAAGAAAAAGATGAAGAAGAAGAAGAAGAAGAAGAAGGAGGAGGAGAAGGAAGAGGAGAAGAAGAAGAAGAAGAAGGAGAAAAAGAAGAAGAAGTACAAGAAGAAGAAGAAGAAGAAGCAGCAAAAGAAGATGAAGAAGGTGAAGAAGAAGAAGAAGAAGAAGAAGAAGAAGAAAACAAGATGAAGAAGAAGAAGAAGAAGATGATGATGATGAAGAAGAAGTAAAAGAAAATCAAGAAGAAGAAGATGAAGAAGAAGAAGAAGACGAAGAAGATGAAGAAGAAGATGAAGAAGAAGAAGAAGATGAAGAAGATGAAGAAGAAGATGAAGAAGAAGAAGAAAAATAAGAAGAAGAGGTATAGGAAGAACAATAAGTAGAAGAAGTGGAAGAAGAGGAATAAGAAGAATAAAAATAAGAAGAAGAAGAAGAAGAAGAAGAAGTTTAAGAAGAAAAAGAAGAAGACAAAGAAGAACAGAGAGAAGTTGAAGAAGATGAAGAACAACTAGAGGAAGAAGAAGACAAAGTAGTAGTAGTAGTAGAAGAAGAAGAAGAAGAAGAAGAAGATGATGAAGAAGTAGAAGAGGAAGAAGAAGAAGAACAAGAAGAGGATCATGATAAGGAACAATAAGAAGAAAAATTCTAAGAATAAGAAGAAGAAGAAGAAGAAGAAGAAGAAGGAGAAGAAAACAAAGAACAAGTAGAAGAAGAAGAAGCAGAAGAAGGAGAAGATGATGATGATGATCATTATGATGATAATGAAGAAGAAGATGAAGAAGAAGAAGAAGATGATGAAGAAGAAGAAGTAGAGGATGAAGAAAAACAAGAAGAAAAAGAGGAAGAAGAAGTAGAAGAAGACGAAGCAGAAGAAGAATATGAGGAAGAAGGAGCAGAAGAAGAAGAAGAAGATCAAGAAGAAGAAAAAGAAGAAGATGACAAAGAAGACGAAGAAGAACAAGAAGAAGAAGAAGTAGATGGAGAAGAAGAAGAAGAAGAAGAGGAAGAAGAAGGAGAAGAAAAAAGAGAACTAGAAGACGAAGAAGAACAAGGAGGAGGAGAAGAGAAAGAACTAGGAGATTAAGAAGAAGAAAAAAGAGAGGAAGAAGTAGATTAAGTATAAGAAGAAGAAAAAGATGATGAAGAAGAAGAAGAAGAAGAAGGGGAGGAGAAAAAGAATAAGAAGGAGAAGAAGAAGAAGAAGAAGAAGAAGAAGGAGAAAAAGAAGAAGAAGAAGAAGAAGAACAAGAAGAAGAAATAGAAGAAGAAGATGAAGAAGACGAAGAAGGAGAAGAAGAAGAAGAAGAAGGTGAAGAAGAAGAGGAAGAAGAAGTAAAAGAAAAAGAAGAAAAAGAAGATGATGAAGAAGAAGATGAAGAAGATGAAGAAGAAGATGATGAAGAAGAAAAATAGAAGAAGAAGAAGAGGTATAGGAAGAACAAGTAGATGAAGAAGTGGAAGAAGAAGAATAAGAAGAAGAAGAGGAAGAATAAAAAGAAAAAGAGGAAGAAGAAGAAGGAGATGAAGAAGAAAAAGAAGAAGAAGAAGAAGAATAGAAAGAAGTTGAAGAAGATGAAGAACTAAAGGAAGAAGAAGAAGAAGAAGAAGAACAATAACAAGAAGATGAACATGATAAAGAATAATAAGATGAAGAAGTAGAAGAATAAGAATAAGATGATGAGGAAGAAGAAGAAGAAGAAGAAGAAGATGATGATGATGATTATGATGATGATGATGAAGAAGATGATGAAGAAGAAGAAGATGAAGAGGAAGGAGAAGAAGAAGAGGAAGAACAAAAGTAAGAAGAAGAAGAAGAGGAAGAAGAAGATGAAGAAGATGAAGTAGATGAAAAGAACTGATAGAAAAAGAACAAGAACATGAAGCGGAAGAAGATGAAGAAGAAGAAGAAGAAGAAGAAGAGGAAGATGAAGAAGAAGAATAAAACGAAAAAAGAGGAAGAAGTAGAAGTTGATGAAGAAGAAAAACAAGTGGAAGAAGAAGAAAATGAAAGAGAAGGTGAAGAAGAAGAAGAAGAAGAAGAAAAAGAAGAAGAAGATGAACAAGAACAAGAAGTAAAAGAAGAAGAAGAAGAAGAAGAAGAAGAAGAATAAAAAGAAGAAGAACAACATGAAGAAGGAAAACATAAAGAAGAAGAAGAAAAATAAGAAGAAGAAGAAGTAGAAGAAGAAAAAGATTAAGATGAAGAAGAAGCAGAAGAAGAATATTAGAAAGAAGAAGAAGGACCAAAAGAAGAAGAAGATCAAGAAGAAGAAAAATAAGTAGAAGACAAAGAAGAAGAAGAAGAAGAAGGAGAACTAGAAAAAGATGATGATGATGATGAAAAGATGAAGAAGAAGAAGTAGAAGAAAATGATGATGATGATGAAGAAGATGAAAATGAAGAAGAAGTAGAAAAGTGGAAGAAGAAGTAGAAGAAGAATAAGAAGTAGAAGAAGTAGAAGAAGAA
>JAIUJO010001781.1:62500-65000 GCA_023846275.1 Vanilla planifolia
GAGGAAGAATAAGACGAACGAGAAGAAGAACAAGAAGAGGAACATGATAAAGAACAATAAGAAGAAAACGAAGAAGAAGTAAAGAAGAAAAAGAAGAAGAAGATGAAGCTGAAGAAGATGATGATGATGATTATGAAAGTGATGAAGAAGAAGATGAAGAAGAAGAAGAAGAAGAAGAAGAAAGAGAAGAAGAAGAGTAAGAAGAAGATGATGAAGATGAAGAAGAAGAAGTGAACAAGTGCAAGAAGAAGAAGAAGATGAAGATGAAGAAGTAGAAGTAGAAGAAGATGATGATGAGGAAGATGAAGAAGAAGAGTAAAAAGAAAAAGAGGATAAAGAAGATGAAAGAGAAGAAGAAGAGGAAAAAGAAGAAGAAGAAGAAGAAGAAGAAGAAAACAAAGAAGAAGAAAAAGAAGAAGAAGGTGAAGAAGAAGAAGAAGAAGAAGAGAAAGAACAAAAAGAAGACGAAGATGAAGAAGAAGAAGAAGTAAAAGAAGAAGAAGAAGAAGAAGAAGAAGAAGAAGAAGTAAATGAAGAAGAATAAGAAGAAGAAGAAGTAGAGGAAGGAGGAGGAGAAGGCGAAAAAGAACAAAGATATGAAGAAGAGGACGAAAAAGAAGACAAAAAAGAAGAAAAGGAAGAAGAAGAAGAAGAAGAGGAAGAAAAAGATGGAGAAGAAGATGATGAAGAAGAACTAGAAGAAGATGATTGAGAAGAAGAAGGAAAAAACAAGGAGATGATGAAGAAGAGGAAGAAGGAGAAGATGAAGATGAAGAAGAAGAAGAAAAAGAAGAAAAAGAAGAAGAAGAAGAAGAAGTAGAAGATGAAGAATAAGAAGTAAAAAGAGGAGAAGGAAGGAGAAGCAGAAGAAGAAGATGAAGAAGAAGAAAAAAAAGATGAAGAAGATCAAGAAGAAGAAGAAAAAGAAGAAGGCGAAGAAGTAGAAGGAGAAGAACATGAAGAAAAAGAAGTACTCGATTACGATGGTGAAAAAGAACACGAAGAAGGAGAAGAAGAAGAAGAATAATGAGAACAAGATGATGAAGAAGAAGAAGATGATGAAATAGTAGAAAGAAGAAGAAAAAGAGGAAGAAGAAGTGGAAGAAGAAGAAGAAGAAGTAGAAGATGAACAAGAAGGACAACAAGAAGGAGGAGAAGAAGAAAAAGATGAACAAGAAGGACAACGAGAAGGAGAAGAAGAAGAAGAAGAAGAAGAAGGTGAAGGGGAAGATGATAGAGGAGAAGAAGAAGAAGTGGAATAAGAAGAAGGAGAAGAAGAAGATGAAGAAAAGGAAGAGGAAGAAGAAGAAGAAAAAGAAGAAGAGGAAGAAGGTGAAGAAGTAGAAGAGCAAGAAGAAGAGGAAGAAGTTTAACAAGAAGAAGAAGAAGAAGATGATGATGATGATGAGGATGAATAAGAAGATTAAGAAGAAGAAGAAGAAGAACTAGAAGAAGAAGAGGAAGAGGAAGAAGAAGAAGAGGAAGAAGTGGAAGAAGAAGAAGAAGAGGAGGAGGAAGAAGGAGGAGAAGTAGAGAAAGAAGAAGAAGAAGAAGAAGTTGAAGAAGATTAAGAAGAATAAGAAGAACAATAGAAAGAAGTAAAAGAGGAAGAAGATTAACTAGAGGAGGAAGAAGAAGTAGTAGAAGAAGAAGAACAAGAAAAAAGAACAAGAAGAGGTAGAAGAAGAAGAACAAGAACAAGAACAAGAACAAGAAGAGGAACAAAATAAAGAACAAGAAGAAGAAGAAGTGGAAGAAGAAGAAGAAGAAAAGGAAGAAGAAGAAGAAGACGAAAAAGTAGAAGAAGAAGAAGAAGAAAAAGAAGAAGAAGAAGAAGGTGATGATGATGATGATGAAGAAGATGAAGAAAAAGAAAAGGAAGAAAAAGAAGAAGAGGAAAAGGTAGAAGAGGAAGAAAGTAGAAGAAGAAGAAGAAGAAGAAGAAGTGGAAAAGGAAGAAGAAGACGAGGAAGAAGAAATGGATGAAGAAGAAGAATAAGAAAAAGAAGAAGAAGAAGAAGAAGAAGGAGGAGGAGGAGGAGGAGAAGAAGAAGAAGAAGAAGTAGAAGTAGAATGAGAAGAAGAACAAGATGGAGAAGTAGAAGAAGGAGAAGCAAAAGAGGAAGAAGAAGAAGGATAAGAAGAAGAAGAAGAAGAACAAGAGGAAAAAAGCGAAGATGAAGAAGAAGAAGAACAAGATGGAGACGAATAAGAAGAATAAGATGTAGAGAATAAAGTTGAAGAGAAAGAAGAAGAAGATGACGAAGATGATGAAGAAGAAGTAGAAGAAGAAGAAGAAGAAGAAGTGGAAGAAGAAGAAGAAGATGAAGAGAAAGATGATGAGAAAGAAGAAGAAGACGAAGATAATGAATAGAAAGAAGAAGAAGAAGAAAGAGCAGAAGAAGAAGAATAAGATGATGAAGAAGAAGAAGTAGAAGAAGAAGAATTAGAAGAAGTACAGGAAGAAGAAGAACAAGAAGAAGAAGAAGAAGAGGAAGAG
>JAIUJO010001781.1:72500-75000 GCA_023846275.1 Vanilla planifolia
AGGAAGAAGAAGAAGAAGAAGAAGAAGAGGGTGAGGATGTGGAAGAAGAAGAGGAAGAGGAAGAAGAGGAAGAAGAAGAATAGGAAGAGAAAGAAGAAGAAGATGTGGAGGAAGAAGAAGAAGAAGAAGTAGAAGAAGAATAGAGTGGAGTAGAAAAAGAACAAAAAATATAGGAAGAAGAAGAAGAAGAGGGAAAAGAACAAGAATAAGTAGAAGAAGCTGAAGAATAAGAGGAACAAGATAAAGAACAGTAAGAAGGAGATGGGAAAGTAGAAGAAGAAGAACATGAAGAGGAACGAGATAAAGAATAATAATAAGAAGAAATGGAAGAAGATGAAGAAGAAGAAGAAGAAGAAGACAAAGAAGAAGAAGAAGAAGAAGATTAAGAAGAGGAAGAAGAATACAAAGAGGAGGAGGAAGAAGAAGAAGAATGAGAAGAAGAAGAAGAAGGTGATGATAATTATGATGAAGAAGAAGAAGATGAAGAAGATGAAGAAGAAGAGGAAGAAGAAGAAGAAGAAGAAGAAAAAGAAGAAAGAAGCAATAGCTGTAGTAGTAGTAGAAGAAGAAGAAGAAGAGGATGAAGAAGAAGAAAAAGAACGAGAAGAGGAAGGAGACGAAGATGAAGAAGGAGTAGAAAGTGAGGATGACTAATAAGAAGTAGAGAAAGAAGAAGAAGAACAAGAAGGAGAAGAAGAGGGAGAAGAAGAAGAAGATCTAGAATAAGAAGAGAAGAAGAAGTAGAAGAAGAAATAGAAGTAGAAGAGATGTAGAAGAAGAAGAAGAAGAGTATGTAGAAGAAGAAGCAGAAGAAGAAGAAGAAGACGAACAAGAAAAAGAAGAAGAAGAAGAAAAAGAAGAAGTAGAAGAAGAAGAAGTACACGAATAAGAAGAAGAAAAAAAAGAAGAGGAAACAATAAGAGATAGAAGAAGAAGAAGAAGAGCATTGAAGAAGATGAAGAAGAAGAAGAAGAAGAAGAAGGAGAATAAGATGAAGAAGGAGAAGAAGAAATAGAACAAGAAGAAGGAAGAAGAAAAAGAAGAACAAGAAGAAGAAGAAAAAGATGGGAGAAGAAGAGAAGAAGAAGAATAAGAAGGAGAAGAAGAAATAGAACAAGAAGATGGAGAAGAAAAAGAAGAACAAGAAGAAGAAGAAAAAGATGGAGAAGAAGATGAAGAAGAAGAAGAAGAAGAAGAATTACAAGAAAAAGAAGAAGAAGAAGAAGGAGAAAAAGAAGAAGAGGAAAAAGCAGAAGAAGAATAAGAAGAAGAAGAAGAAGAAGATGAAAAATAAGATGAAGAAGATGAAGAAGAAGAGGGAGGGGAAGAAGAAGAAGGAGAAGAAGTAGATGAAGAAGAAGAAGAAGAATATGAAGAAGATGATGATGATGAAGAAGAAAAAGTTGTTGATGATGAAGAAGAAGAAGAATAAAAAGACGAAGAAGTAGAAGTAGAAGTAGTAGAAGAAGAAAAGGGAGAAGAAGAAGAAGAAAGGGAAGAAGAAGAAGAAGTAGAAGAAGAAAATGGAGGAGTAGTAGGGAGATGAAGAAGAAGAAGAAGGTTGAGGAGGAGGTGAAGAAGATTTCAAAGAAGAAGAAGAAGGAGAAGAAGCAGAAGGAGAAGATGAGGTAGATGATGAAGGAGGAGGAGGAGGAGAAGAAGAAGATGATGATGATGAAGAAGAAGTAGAAGAAAAAGATTCAGAAGAAGATGAAGCCGAAAAAAAATATAGAGAACAAGAAGAATAAATAGAAGAAGTAGAAGGAGAACAAGAACTATAAGAAAAAGATGAAGAACGAGAAGAAGAGAAGAAGAAGTAGAAGAAGAAGTAAAAGAAGAAGAAGAAGGATAAGAAGAAGAAGAAGAGGAAGAGGAAGAAGAAGAAGAAGAAGAGGAAGAGGGAAGAAGAAGAAGAAGAAGAAGAAGAAGAAGAAGAAGATGGAGAAGAAGAAGAAGAAGAAGAAAAAGAAGATGAACCAGAAGAAGAAGATCATGGAGAAGAAGTAGATGAAGAAGAAGAAGTAGATAATAAAGAAGAAGGAAAAGAAGACAAAGAAGAAAAAAAATAGGTGAAAGAAGAAGAAGAAAATGAAGATGATGAGGAATTTAAAGAAGAAGAAGAAGAAGAAACAGAGGAGGAGGAAGAAGAAGAAGAAGAAGAAGGTGATGATGAAGAAGAAGAAGAAGATGTTGAACAAGCTGAGGAAGAAGAAGAAAAAGATGAAGTAGGAGGAGGAGAAGAAGTATAAGAAAGAGAAAAAGAAGAATATGAAGAAGAAGGAGAAGAAGAAGAAAAAGAAGATGAAGAGGAATATGTCAAAAAAGAAGCAGAGGAAGAAGAAGAAGAGGAAGAAGAAAAGAGGAGGAAGAAGAGCAAAAGAAGAAGAAGAAGAAAAGACATGACATGAAGAAGAAGAAGAAGAAGAAGAAAAAGAAGTAAAAGAAGAAGTAGAAGAAGAAGTAGATGGAGAAGAAGAAGAAGAAGGAGAAGAAGAAGAAG
>JAIUJO010001781.1:87500-92500 GCA_023846275.1 Vanilla planifolia
GAAGAAATAGAAGAAGAAGAAGAATTTGATGATGAAGAAGAAGATGAAGAAGAAGAAGAAGATTAAGATGATGAAGAATTAGATGAAGAAGAAGAAGAATAAGAAGAAGAAGAATAAGAAGAAGAAGAAGAAGAAGAAGATAAAGAAGTAGAAAAAGAAGAGGAAGAAGGAGAAGAAGAAGAAGAAGAGGAAGAAGGAGAATATGGTGATGAAGAGGAAGAAGATAAAGAAGAAGAAGAAGAGGGAGAGGAAGGAGAAGTCGAAGAAGAAGTAAAAGAAAAAGAAGATGAAGACAAATAAGATGATGATGTTAATGAAGAAGAAGATGAAGAATATTGAAAAAGAGGAGTAAAAGAAGAAGAAGTTGAAGAAGACAAAGAAGAAGAAAAAGAAGGAGAAGAAGAACAAGAATAAGAAGAAGAAGGAGAAGGAGATGAAGAAGAAGAAGAAGAGGAAGAAAAAGAAGAAGAGAAGGAAGAAGAAAAATAAGAAGAAGAAGAAGAAGAAGGAGAAGGAGGAGAAGAAGAAGAAGAAGAAGAAGAAGAAAGAGAAGAAGGAGAAGCAGAAGAAGTACAAAAGAAGAAGAAGAAGTAGAAGAAAAAGAAAAAAAAGAAGAACAAGAAAAAGTAAAAGAATAAGGAGCAGAAGAACAAGAAGAAGATGTAGAAGAAGAAGAAGAAGAAGAAAATGAATAAAATAAGAAGAAGAAGAAGAAGAAGGAGAAGAAGAACAAGTAGATGAAGAAGAAGGAGGAGAAGAAGAAGAACAAGATGATGATGAAGATGTTGAAGAAAAAGAAAAACAAGAAGAAGATGAAGAAGAAGAAAATACAAAAGAAGAAGAAGAAGAAGATGATGATGATGACAAAGAAGAATAAGAAGAAGAACAAAAAGAAGAATAATAAATAAAAGAAGAAGAATAAGAAGAAGGAGAAGAACGAGAAGAAAAAGACAAAGAAGAAGAAGAAGGAGAATTAGAAGAAGAAGAAGAAGGAGAAGAAGAAGACGTACAAGAGGAAGAGGAAGAAGAAGAAGAAGTAGAAGGAGAAGAAGGAGAAGATGCAGAAGAAAAAGAAGAAGAAAAAAAGGAGAAGAAGAAGAAGTTGATCGTGAAGAAGAAAAAGATGATGATGATGATGAGGAAGAAAAAGAAGAAGGAGAAGAAGAAGAAGAAGAAGAGGAAGAAAAAAAAGGGAAGCAGAAGAAGAAGAAAAAGAAGATGATGAGGAATTTGAAGAAGAAAAAGAAAAAGAAGAAGAAGAGGAGGAGGAAGAAGAGGATGAAGAGGAAGAGTCGAATAAGAAGAGGAAGATGCTAAAGAAGCTAAGGAAGAAGAAAAAAAACATGAAGAAGAAGAAGGAGAAGAAGAAGAGGAAGCATATGAAAGAGAAAAAGAAGAATATGAAGAAGAAGAAGAGGAACGTGAAGTAGATAAAGAAGAAGAAGAATAAGAAGAAAAAGAAGAAGAAGAAGAAGAAGAGGAGGAGGAGGAAGAAGAAGAAGAAGAAGAAGAAAAAGAAGTAGGGAAAGAAAAAGAAGAGGAAGAACAAGGTGATGAAGTTGAACAAGAAGTAGAAGAAGAAGAAGAAGTAGATGGAGGAGAAGAAGAAGAAGAAGGAGAAGATGAAGAAGGAGAAGCTGAAGGAGTAGAGGAAGAAGAAGAAGAAGAAGAAGAAGGAGAAAAAGAAGAAGAAGAAGAAGAAGAAGGCACAGAAGAAGAAGAACAAGAAAAAGTAATAGAAGAAGAAGAAGATGAAGATGAATTAGAAGAAGAAAAAGAAGAATACAATGAAGAAGTTGAAGAAGAAGAAGTAGAATAAGAAGAAGAAGATAAAGAAGTAGAAGAAGAAGAGAAAGAAGAAGAAGAAGAAGGAGTGGAAGAAGAAGCATAAGAAGAAGAAGAAGAAGAAGAAAAATAAGAAGAAGAAGAGGTGGAGAAAGAGGATGATGATGAAGAAGAAGAAGAAGAAGAAGATAAAGAAGAGAAAGAAGAAGAAGAAGAAGAAGAAGAAGAAGTAGAAGAAGAAGATGAAGAAGAAGTTGAAGAAGAAGTGTAGCAAGAAGAAGAGGAAGAAGAAGAAGAAGAGGAGGAAGAAGAAGAAGAAGAAGGTGAAGAACAAGAAGACGAAGAAGAAAAAAAAGAACAAGAAAAAGTGGAAGAAGAAGAATAAGAAGAATAAGAAGAAGAAAAACAAGAAGAAGATGATGAAGATTAAGACAAAAAAGAAAAAGAAGGAGAAGAAGAAGGAGAAGAAGAAGAAGAAGAGGATGCAGAAGAAGAAGATGTAGAACAAGATGGAGAAGTAGAAGAAGAAGAAGAAGACGATGACGAACAAGAAGAAGAAGAAGTAGAAGAAGAAGAGGAGGAAAAGGAAAATGAAGAAGAAAAAGAGGTAGAAGAAGATGTACAAATAGACTAATTAGAATAAAAATAATAATAATAATAATAATAAGAATGAGAAGGAAAAGAAGAAGAAGAAGATGGAGAGGAGGAAAAAGAAGAAGAAGAAGGTGAAGTTGAAGAATGAGGAGAAGTAGAAGAGGATTAAGAAGAAGGAGAAAAAGAAGAGGAGGAAGAAGAAGTTGAAGAGGAAACAGAAGGCAAAAGAAAAGAAGAGGAAGAAGAAGAAGTTAAGGAAGAAGAAGAAGAGGAAGAAAACGAACAAGAAGAGGAGGAAGAAGAAGAAAATGAAGAAGAAAAGGGAAAATAGACAGAACAAGAAGAAGAAGAAGAAGAGGAAGAAGAAGAAGAAGAAGAAGAAAAAGAAGAAGAAGAAGAAGAAAACTTAGAAGAAAAAAGAAGAAGAGGTGGAGGAAGAAGAAGTAGAAGAAAAAGAAGAAGAAGAAGGAGAGAAAGAACATGAAGAAGAAGAAAAACAAGAAGAAAAAGCGGAAGAAGAAGAAGAATAAGAAGTTGAAGATGAAGAAGATTAATTAGAAGAGGAAGAAGAAGAAGAAGAAGAAGTAGAAAAAGAAGTATAAGAGGAAAAAGAACAAGAAGTAGAGAAGTAGGAAGAACAAAAAGAAGAAGAAGATGAAGAAGATGAAGAAGAAGAAGAAGTAGAGGAAGAAGATGATGAAGAAGAAGAAGAAGAGCAAGAATTATAGAAGGAAGATGAAAAAGAAGAAGAAGAAGGAGAACAAGAAGAGGAAGAAGAAGAAGAAGAAGAAGAAGAAGATGAAGTGGAAGAAGAAGAAGAAGAAGAAGAAGATGAAGAAGAAGAAAAAAAGAAGTAGAAGAAGAAGAGGAAGGAGAAGAAGTAGAAGAAGAAAAAGATGACGAAGAAGAAGATGAAGAAGAAGAAGAAGAGGAAGAAGTAGAAGAAGAAGTAGAAGAAAAAGTAAAAGAAGAAGAAGAAGAAGAAGAAAAAGAAGAAGAAGAAGAAGAAGAGGAAGAAGAAGAAGTGGAAGAAGAAGAAGAATTTGATGATGAAGAAGAATATGAAGAAGAAGAAGTATAAGATAATGAAGAAGAAGAAGAAGAATAAGATGAAGAAGAAGAAGGAGAAGATAAAGAAGTAGAAGAAGAAGAGGAAGAAGGAGAAGAAGAAGAAGAAGAAGAAGATGATGATGAAGTAGAAGAAGATAAAGAAGAAGAGGAAGAGGGAGAGGAAGGAGAAGAAGAAGAAGTAGAAGAAAAAGAAGATGAAGACAAAGAAGATGATGATGTTAATGAAGAAGAAGATGAAGAATAATTGGAAGAGGAGTAGAAGAAGAATAAGATGAAGAAGATAAAGAAGAAGAAAAAGAAGGAGAAGAAGAAGAAGATGAAGAAGAAGAAGAAGAAGGAGAAGGAGATGAAGAAGAAGAAGAAGAAGAAGAAGAAAAAGAAGAAGAGAAGGAAGAAGAAAAATAAGAAGAAGAAGAAGGAGAAGCAGAAGAAGAAGAAGAAGAAGAAAGAGAAGAAGGAGAAGCAGAAGAAGGACAAAAGAAGAAGAAGAAGAAGGAGAAGAAGGAGAAAAAAAGAAGAAGAAAAAGTAGAAGAATAAGAAGGAGCAGAAGATCAAGAAGAGGATATAGAAGAAGAAGAAGAAGAAAATGAAGAAAATAAGAAGAAGAAGAACAACAACAACAACAAGTAGATGAAGAAGAAGAAGAACAAGATGATGATGAAGATGTTGAAGAAAAAGAATAACAAGAAGAAGATGAAGAAGAAGAAAATAGAAAAGAAGAAGAAGAAGATGATGATGATGATGATGACAAAGAAGAATAAGAAGAAGAAGAAAAATAAGAAGAATAAATAAAAGAAAAAGAAGAAGAAGGAGAAGAACGAGAAGAAAAAGACAAAGGAAAAGAAGAAGAGACGAAGAAGAAGAAGGAGAAGTAGAAGAAGAAGAAGAAGGAGAAGAAGGAGAAGAAGAAGAAGTAGAAGAGGAAGAGGAGAAGAAGAAGAAGAAGTAGAAGGAGAAGTAGGAGAAGATGGAGAAGAAAAAGAAGGAGAAGAAGAAGAAGTTGATCGTGAAGAAGAAAAAGATGAAAAAGAAAAAGATGATGATGATGATTAGGAGGAAAAAGAAGAAGGAGAAGAAGAAGAAGAAGAAAAGGAAGAAAAAAGGGAAGCAGAAAACTAAAAAAATGAAGATGATGAGGAATTTGAAGAAGAAAAAGAAGAAGAAGAAGAAGAAGAGGAGCAAGAAGAAGAAGAAGAAGAAGATGAAGAGGAAGAAGTCGAACAAGAAGAAGAAGATGCTAAAGAAGCTAAGAAAGAAGAAGAAAAACATGAAGAAGAAGGAGAAGAAGAAGAGGAAGCACAAGAAAGAGAAAAAGAAGAATATGAAGAAGAAGATGAGGAACGTGAACTAGACAAACAAGAAGAAGAGGAAAAAGAAGAAGAAGAGGAAGAAGAAGAAGAGGAGGAAGAAGAAGAAGAAGAAGAAGAAGAAGAAAAAGAAGTAGAGAAAGAAAAAGAAGAGGAAGAAGAAAAAGTGGAGGAAGAAGAAGATGATGAAGTTGAACAAGAAGTAGAAGAAGAAGAAGAAGTTGATGGAGGAGAAGAAGAAG
>JAIUJO010001781.1:105000-107500 GCA_023846275.1 Vanilla planifolia
AGTAGAAGAAGAAATACGAGAAGAAGAAGAAGAAGAAGGAGATGAAGAAGAGGAAAAGGAAGAAGAAAAAGTTGTTGAAAAGGAAGAAGTTGAAGAACAAGAAGAAGAAGATCAAGAAGAAGCTAAAGAAGAAGAGGAAGAAGAACAAAAAGAAGATGATGAAGATGAAGAAGAAGAAGAAGAAGATGAAGAAGAAAAAAGAAGATGATGAAGACAAATAAGAAGAAGAAAAAGAAGAAGAAGAAGAAGAAGCAGAAGAAGAAGAAGAAGAAGAAGAAGAAGAAGAAGTAGAAGTAGTAGTAGTAGAAGAAGAAGAAGAAGAAGAAGAAGAAGAAGAAGAAAGAGAAGTACATGATGTAGAAGAAGAAGAAGAAGAGGAGGAAGAAGAAGGAGAAGAAGATGACGAAGAAGAAGAAGTAGAAGAAGTAGAAAAAGAGGAAGAAAGAAGAAGAAGAAGAAGAAGATAAAGATGAAGAAGAAAATGAAGAAGATGATGAAAAAGAAGAAGAAGAAGAAGAAGAAGGAGAAGAAGTAGTAGAAAAATAAGAAGAAGAGGAAGAAGTAGAGCAATAATAAGAAGATGGAGAAGAAGAATAAGTAGAAGAAGAAGAACAGAAAGTAGACAAGAAGAACACAAAGAAGAAGAAGAAGAAGAAGAAGAATGAAGAAGAAGATGTAGGAGACAAAGAAGAAGAAGAAGAGGAAGAAGAAGATGAGGATGACTAGGTTGAAGGAGAAGAAGTAGATGATGATGATGAGATAGAAGAAGAAGAAGAAGTGGAAGAAGAAGAAAAAGAAGAAGAAGATGAAGAGAAGTAGAAGAAGTGGAAGATGATGAAGATGAAGAATAAGAAGGAGAACTCTATAATGAATGAAGAAGAAGAAGAAGAAGAAAAAATGAAGAAGAAGATGAAGTAGAAGAAAGAGAAGCAAATGAAGAAGAAGAAGAATGAGAAGAAGAAAAATTAGTATTTGTAATAGTAGAATAAGAAGAAGAAGAAGAAGGAGAAGGAGAAGAAGAAGAAGTAGGAAAAGAATAAGAGCAAGAGGAAGATGACAAAGATGAAGAAGAAGAACAAGAAGAAGTTGAGGAGAACAAATAAGAAGAAGAAGAAGAATAATCAGTCAAAGAAGTAAAAGAAGAAGAAGGAGAAGGATTAGTAGAAGAAGAGGAAGAAGAAGAAGAGGTTGAAGAATAAGAATAAGAAGAAAAAAAGACCAAGTACATGAAGAAAAGGAAGAAGACGAGCACGACTAATAAAAAGAAGTAGAGGAAGAAGAAGAAGAAGAAAAAAAAAAGAAAAAGAAGCAGTAGAAGAAGAAGAAGAATAAGAATAAGAAGAAGCAGAAGTAAAAGAAGAAGAAGATGAAGAAGAAGCTGAAAAAGAAAATAAGGAAGAGTAAGAAGAAGAAGGAGAAGAAGAAGAAGGAAAAGAAGAAAAAGAGGAAAAAGAAGAAGAAGAGGAAGAAGAAGATGAAGAAGACGAAGAAGAAGCGCAAGTAGAAGGACAAGAAGAAGAAGAAGATGAAGGAAAAGTAGAAGAAGAAGAAGATTGATAAAAAGAAGAAAAAGACTCAGAAGATTTCGAAGAAGAAGAAAAAGAAGAAGGAGAAGAAGATGAAGATGAATAAGATGGGGAAGAAAAAGGAGGAGAAGAAGAAGTAGGAGAAGAAGTAGAAGAAGACAAAGAAGAAGAAGAAGAAGAAGAAGAACGAGAAGAAGACGAAATAAATGAAGTAGAAGAAGTCGAAAAAGAAGAAGAAGAAGAGGAGGAAGAAGAAAATGGAGGAGAATTAAAATAACAAGATGAAGAAGAAGAACAAGATGAAGGAGGCAGAGAAGAAGAAGAAGAAGAAGAAGAAGAAGAAGAAAAATAAGAAGAAGGAGAAGATGAAGTAAAAGAAGAAGTGGAAGAAGAAAAAATAAAAGAAAAATAAGAGGAAGAAGAAAAGGGACAAGAAGAAGAAAAGAAGAAGAAAATGAAGAAAAAGAAGAAGAAAAAGAAGAAGAAGTAGAAGATGATAATGATGATGAAGAACGAGAAGGAGAAGAAGAAGAAGAAGATCAAGAAGTAGAAAAAGAAGAATAGGATGGAGAAGTAGAAGGAGGAGGAGGAGGAGTTGGAGGAGTAGAAAAGGAAGAAGAAGTTGCCAACAAAAAAGAAGAAGAGGAAAAGGAAGAAGAAAAAGAAGAAGAAGAAGAAGAAGAAGAAGAAGAAGAAAAAGAAGAAGATGTAGAAGAAGAAGAAGAAGAAGTAGAAGAAGAAGAAGATCAAGAAGTAAAAGAAGAAGAAAAAGAAGAAGCAGAAGCATATGAAGAAGAAGAATAAGAAAGAGAAAAAGTAGAAGAAAATGGACAAAAAGAGGAAGACGAAGGAGAAGAAGAAGGTGAAGGAGAAGAAGAAGAAGAAGAAGAAGAAGAAGAAGAATAAGAAGAAGAAGAAGAAGAGGAAGAATAACAAGAGGAATAGGAAAAAGTGGTAGAAGAAAAAGAAGAAAA
>JAIUJO010001781.1:110000-112500 GCA_023846275.1 Vanilla planifolia
AAGGAGATGAATAAGAAGAACAAGTAGAAGACGAGGATTACTAAAAAGGATGAGTTGTGGAAGAAGAAGATGAAAAAGAAGCTAAAGAAGAAGAAGAAGAAGAAGAAGAAGAAGATGATCATGATCATGATGATGATGACAAAGAAGAAGAAGAAGAAGAAGAGGAAGAAGAAGTAGAAGAAGGAAAAGAAGAAGATGTTTAAGAAGAAGAAGAAGAAGAAAAAGAAGAAGAAGAAGAAGATGAAGAAGTAGAAGAAGAAGAAGAAGATGAAAAAGATGATGAAGTAGTAAAAGAAGAAGAAGAAGAAGATGATGATGTTGATAATGGTGATGAAGCAAAAGAAGTAGAAGAAGAAGAAGGAGGAGGAGGAGGTGGAGGAAGAGAGGAAGTAGAAGAAGAAGATGAAGAAGAAAAAGAAGAATAAGAAAGAGAAGAAGAACAAGAACACGAAGAAGAAGAACAACAAGATGATGGAGAAGAAGGAGAAGGAGAAGAAGAAGAAGAAGAAGTAGTAGGAGAAGGAGAAGAAGAAGAAGAAGAAGAACAAGAAGAAGAAGGAGAAGAACATGAAGAAGAAGAAGAAGAATAAAAAGAGAAAGAAGAAGAAGAGGAAGAAGTAGAAGAAAAGATGGGGAAGAAGAAGAAGAAGAAGAAGAAGAAAAAGAAGATGTAGAAGAAGAAGAAGAAGAAAAAGAAGAAAAGGAAGAATAATAAAAAAAGAAGAAGTAGGAGAAGAAGAAGGAGAAGAAGAAGAAGTAGAAGAAGTAGAACAAGAAGAAGTAGAAGAAGATAAAAAGGAAGAAGAGGAAGAACAAGAGAAAGAAGAAAAAGATGATGAAGAAGAAGATGATGATGACTAATAAGAGGATGAAGTATTGGCAGAAGAGGAAGAAGAAAAAAAGTAGAAAATGAAGAAGAAGAATAATAAGAAGAAGAAGAAGGAGAAAAAGATGATGAAGAAGAAGAAGAAGAAGAAGTTGTAGAAGAAGTAGAAGAAGTAGTAGAAGACGATGAAGAAGAAGAAGGCAATGTAGAAGAAGAAGAAGAAGAAGAAGAAGAAGAAGATGAAGAAGAAAGAGAGGAAGAAAAAGAAGAAGAAGAAGAAGAAGAAGAGGAATTAGAAGGACAAGAAGAAGAAGAAGAAGAAGAAGAAGAAGAAGAAAAAGAAGAAGAAGAAGAACAAGAAGGAGAATAAGAAGGAGAAAGAGAAGAAGAAGAAGAAGAAGAAGAAGGAGGTGGAGAAGAAGATGAAGAAGAAGGAGAATAAGAAGGAGAAGAAGAAGAGGAAGAAGGAGGAGAGTAAGAAGAAGAGGAAGAAAGAGGAGAGTAAGAAGAAGAGGAAGAAGAAGAAGAAGATGTAGAAGAAGAAGAAGAAGAAGAAGATGTAGAAGACGATGAAGAAGAAGAAGGCTATGTAGAAGAAGAAGAAGAAGAGGAAGAAGAAGAAAAAGAAGAAGTGGATGATGAAGAAGAAAAAGATGATGATCCAAAAGAAGAAGAAGAAGAAGAAAAAGAACAAGAAGGAGAAGAAGGAGAAGGAGAAGTACAAGACGAGGAAGAAGAAGAACAAGGTGGAGAAGAAGATGAAGAAGAAGGGGGAGAAGAAGACGATGAAGGTAAAGAAGTAGAATAAGAATAAGAATAAGAAGAAGAAGGAGATGAAGAAGAAGCAGAAGAGGAGGAAGAAGAAGAAGAAGAAGAGTAGAGGAAAATGAAGAGGACAAAGTCAAAGAGAAAGAAGAAGAAAAAAAAGTAGAGGAAGAAGAAGAAGAAGAAGAAGATCATGATGATGGAGAAGAGGAAGAAGAAGAAGAAGAAGAAGAAAAAGAAGAATGAGAAGAAAAAGAAGAAGAAGAGGAAGAAGGAGAAAAAGAAGAAGAAGAAGGAGAATCAGAAGAAGAAGAAAAAGAACTAATAGAAGAATATGAAGAAGAAAAAGTAAAAGAAGAAGATGAGGTAGAAGAAAAAGAGGAAGAAGAAAAAGTAGAAGAAGAAACTGAAGAAAAAGAAGGAGGAGAATAACTTGAAGAAGAAGAAGAAAAAAAAAAGAAATAGAAGATGAAGAAGAAAAAGAAGACAAGGATGACTAATAAGAAAAATTAGAGGAAGAAAAGGAAGAAGAAGTGGAAGAAGAAGAAGAAGAAGAAGAAAATGAAGAAGAAGTGGAAGAAGAATAAGAAGTAGAAGAAGAAGAAGAAGAAGAGGAAAAAGAAGATGGAGAAGAAGAAGAATAAGAAGAAGAAGAAGAAAAAGAAGAATAAGAAGAAGCAGAAGAAGAATAAGAAGAAGAAGAAGAAAAAGAATAATAATAATAATAATAATAATAAGAAGAAGAAGAAGAGGAAAAAAAAGAAGAAAAGAAGTAGTTGTAGTAAAAGAAGAAGAAGAAGAAGAAGAAGAAGAAGCAGAAGAAGAAGAAGAAGGTGAGGAAGGAGGAGAAGGAGAAGAAGAAGAAGGAGAAGAAGAAGAAGAAGAAGAAGAAGAAGTAAAAGAGGAAGA
>JAIUJO010001781.1:125000-130000 GCA_023846275.1 Vanilla planifolia
GAACAATGAGAAGAAGAGGAAGAAGAAGAAGAAGAAAAGAAGTTGGAGAAGAAGATGATGAAGAAGAAGAAGAAGAACAAGAAGATGATGATGATGATGATGAACAAGAATATGAGGAAGAAAAAGAAGAAGAAGAACAAGATGAAAAGAAGTAGAATGAGGAAAACATGAAGAAGAAGAAGAAGAAGAAAATGATGACGAAGAAGAAGAAGAATAAGGAGTAGAAGAAGAAGAATAAGTGGAAGAAGAAAAAGAAGAAGAAGAAAGAGTAGAAGAAGAAGAAGAAGAAGTAGAAGAAGAATAAGATAAAGAAGAAGAAGAAGCAAAGAAAGAAGAAGTAGGCGAATAAGAAGAAGAAGAAGACGAATAAGAGGAGGATGAAGAATTGGAAGAAGAAGAAGGGGAAGTTGAAGAATAGTGGGAAGAAGAATAAGAAAAAGAAGTAGAAGAAGAAGAAGAAGAAGAAGAAGAAGATAGGAAGAAGAAGAAGAAGTAGTAGAAGAAGAAGAAGAGGAAGAAGAAGAAAAGGAAGAAGAAGAAGAAGAAGAAGAAGAGGAAGAAGAAGTAGAGGAAGAAGAAGAAGAAAATGAAGAAGAAGAAGAAGAAGAAGAATAAGAAGAAGGAGAAGAAGAAGAAGAAGAAGAAGAAAGAGGAGTAGAAGAAAGAGAAGAAGAAGAAGTGAAAGAAGAAGAAGATGAGGATGAAGGGGATGAAGAAGAAGAAGAAGATGAAGATTAAGAAGAAGAAAAAGAAGAAGAGGAAGAAGAAGAAGTGGAAGTAGAAGAAGAGGAAGAAGAAGGAGTAGAAGAAGAAGAAGAAGAAGAAGAAGAACAAGAACAAGAAGAAGAAGGTGAAGGAGAAGTATAAGAAGAAAGAGAAGAAGAAGAAGAAGAAGAAGAAGAAAAAGAAGAGGAAGAAGAAGAAGAAGAGGAAGAAGAAGAAGAAGGAGAGGAAGAAGAAGAGGAGGAGGAAGAAGAAGAAGAAGAAGAAGAAGAAAATGAGGAATTAGAATAATAATGGTAATAGTAATAATAATAACAACAAGAAGTAGAAGAAGGAGGACAAGTAGAAAGAAAAGAATAAGAAGGAGAAGAAGTAAAGGAAGAGGAAGAAGAAGAAGAAGAACAAAAAAAGAAGAAGATGAAGAATGAGAAATAGAAGAATAAGATGAAGATGGATAAGAAGAAGAGGTAGAAAGGGACAAAGAAGAAGTGGAAGAAGAAGAAGAGGAAGAAGAAAATGAAGATGATGAAGAGGAAAGAGGAGAAGAAGAAGAAAAAGATGATGTTGATGATGAAGAAGAAGTAGAATGAGAAGAAGAAGAAGAAGAAGAATGAGAAGAAGAAATGGGATATGGAGAAGATGAAGGAGGAGGAGGAGGAGGAGAAGAAGAAGAAGAAGAAGAAGAAGAAGGAGAAGAATAAAGAGAAGTAAAAGAGTAAGTACAAGAAGAGGAAGATGAAGAAGATGAACAAGAGGAACAAGAAGAAGAAGAAGAAGTGGAAGAAGAAGAAGATTAAGAAGAATAAGAAAAAAGGGAAGAAGAAGAAGAAGAAGAAGAAGAAGAGAAAAATGTAGAAGATGATGAAGTAGAAGAAGAAGAGGAAGAAGACAAAAAAGAAGTTAAAAAAGTAGTAGAAGAAGAAGAAGTAAAAGAAGAAGAACAAAAGCAAGTTGAAGAGAAAGAAGAAGAACCAGCGAAAGAAGAAGATGATGAAGGAGAAGAAGAAGATGATGAAGAAAAAGAAAATGAAAAAAAAGAAGAAGAAGAGGAAGAAGAAGAATAAGAAGAAGAGGACTTATAGGATGAAGAAGAAGAAGAATAAGAAGAAGAAGAAGAGGAAGAAGAAGAACAAGTGGAAGAAGAAGAAGAAGAAGAAGAAGAAAAAGAAGCAGAAAAAGAAGAAGAAGAAGAAGAAGAAGAAGAAGATAATGATGATGATGAAGAAGTAGAAGAAGTAGTAGAAGACGAAGAAGAAGAAGAAGTAGAAGAAGTAGTAGAAGAAGGAGAAGGAGACAAAGAAGAAGATGAAGAGGAAGAAAAAGAAGAAGAAGAAGGAGAAAGAGAAGAAGAAGAAGAGGTGGATAAAGAAGAAGAAGAAGAAAAAGAAGTAGGTGGAGAACAAGAAGAGGAGGAAGAAGAAGAAGCTCAAGAAGAAGAAGATGATAAAGAATATGAAAAAGATGAAGAACAAGAAGAAGAAGAAGAAGAACCAGAAGAAGGATAAGAAGAAGAAGAAGAAGAAGAAGAAGAAAAAGAAGAAAAAAGAGAAGAAGAAGGAGGTGGAGGAGGAGGGGAAAAGTAAAAGAACTATGTGATGAAGAAGAACAAGAAGGAGAAGAAGAAGAAGGAGATGATGATGATGAAGAAGAAGTAGGAAAAGAAGGAGAAGGAGAAGAAGTTGAAGAAGAAGAAGAAGAAGAAGAAGAAAAAGAAGTTGAAGAAGAAGAAGAAGATGATGATGAAGGAGAAGAAGTGGAAGATATAGAAGAAGAAAAAAAACAAGAGGATGATGATGAAGAAGAAGAAGGAGGAGGAGTAGAAGAAGAAGAAGAAGAAGGGGATGAACCCAAACATGAAGAAGAAGAAGAGGAGGAGGAGGAAGAAGTAGATGAGGAAAAAGAAGAAGAAGAAGATGAAGAAGAAGAACGAAGAAGAAGAAAAAGGAGAAGTAGAAGAAGGAAAAGAAGAAGAAGAAGAAGAAGAAGAAGAAGTAAAATAATAAAAATAATAGAAATAATAATAATAATAATAATAATAATAATAATAATAATAATAATAATATGTAGAAGATGAAGATAAAGATGTAGATGAAGAAGAAGAAGAAGCAGGAGAATAAGAAGAAGAAGAAGAGGCAGAAGAAGAAGGAGAAGGAGAAAAAGAAGAAGAAGAAGAAAAAGAAGAAAATGAAGGAAAAGAAAATGAAAAAGAAGACAATGGCGAATAAGAAGAAGAAAATGAAAAGGATAGAGACGAAGTGGAAGATGAAGAAGAATATGATGAAGAAGTAGAAGGAGAAGAAGAAGAAGAAGAAGAAGATTAAGAAGAATAAGAAAAAAGGGAAGAAGAAGAAGAAGAAGAAGAAGAAGAGAAAAATGTAGAAGATGATGAAGTAGAAGAAGAAGAGGAAGAAGACAAAAAAGAAGTTAAAAAAGTAGTAGAAGAAGAAGAAGTAAAAGAAGAAGAACAAAAGCAAGTTGAAGAGAAAGAAGAAGAACCAGCGAAAGAAGAAGAAGAGGAAGAAAAATTGGAAGAAGAAGATGATGAAGAAGAAGAAGAAGATGATGAAGAAAAAGAAAAAGAAAAAAAAGAAGAAGAAGAGGAAGAAGAAGAATAAGAAGAAGAGGACTTATAGGATGAAGAAGAAGAAGAGGAAGAAGAAGAACAAGTGGAAGAAGAAGAAGAAGAAGAAGAAGAAAAAGAAGCAGAAAAAGAAGAAGAAGAAGAAGAAGAAGAAGATAATGATGATGATGAAGAAGTAGAAGAAGTAGTAGAAGACGAAGAAGAAGAAGAAGTAGAAGAAGTAGTAGAAGAAGGAGAAGGAGACAACGAAGAAGATGAAGAGGAAGAAAAAGAAGAAGAAGAAGGAGAAAAAGAAGAAGAAGAAGAGGTGGATAAAGAAGAAGAAGAAGAAAAAGAAGTAGGTGGAGAACAAGAAGAGGAAGAAGAAGAGGAGGAAGAAGAAGAAGCTCAAGAAGAAGAAGATGATAAAGAATATGAAAAAGAAGAAGAACAAGAAGAAGAAGAAGAAGAAGGAGAAGAAGTGAAAGAAGAAGAAGAAGAAGAAGAAGAACCAGAAGAAGGATAAGAAGAAGAAGAAGAAGAAGAAGAAAAAGAAGAAAAAAGAGAAGAAGAAGGAGGTGGAGGAGGAGGGGAAAAGTAAAAGAACTATGTGATGAAGAAGAACAAGAAGGAGAAGAAGAAGAAGGAGATGATGATGATGAAGAAGAAGTAGGAAAAGAAGGAGAAGGAGAAGAAGTTGAAGAAGAAGAAGAAGAAGAAGAAGAAGAAGAAGAAAAAGAAGTTGAAGAAGAAGAAGAAGATGATGATGAAGGAGAAGAAGTGGAAGATATAGAAGAAGAAAAAAAACAAGAGGATGATGATGAAGAAGAAGAAGGAGGAGGAGTAGAAGTAGAAGAAGAAGAAGGGGATGAACCCAAACATGAAGAAGAAGAATAGGAGGAGGAGGAAGAAGTAGATGAGGAAAAAGAAGAAGAAGAAGATGAAGAAGAAGAACGAAGAAGAAGAAAAAGGAGAAGTAGAAGAAGGAAAAGAAGAAGAAGAAGAAGAAGAAGAAGAAGTAAAATAATAAAAATAATAGAAATAATAATAATAATAATAATAATAATAATAATAATAATAATATGTAGAAGATGAAGATAAAGATGTAGATGAAGAAGAAGAAGAAGCAGGAGAATAAGAAGAAGAAGAAGAGGCAGAAGAAGAAGGAGAAGGAGAAAAAGAAGAAGAAGAAGAAAAAGAAGAAAATGAAGGAAAAGAAAATGAAGAAGAAGACAATGGCGAATAAGAAGAAGAAAATGAAAAGGATAGAGAAGAAGTGGAAGATGAAGAAGAAGATGATGAAGAAGTAGAAGGAGAAGAAGAAGAAGAAGAAGATGTTTGCAAAGAACAAGACGAAGAAGATAGAGAAGTAGAAGAAGAAGAATGAGAAGTAGAAGGAGGAGGAGGAGAAGAAGAAGAAGAAGTGGAAGGGGAAGAAGAAGAAGAGAAAGAAGAAAAAAGAGTAGCGAGAGGAGGAGGAAGAGGAGGTGGAGGAGGAGGAGAAGAAGAAGAAGAAGAACGAAAAAAAGAAAAGGAAGAACTATAAGAAGAACAAGATGATGATGAAGAAGGGGAAGAAGAAGAAGAAAAAGCAGAAGAAGAAAAAGAAGTCGAAGAAGAGGAAGAAGAAGAAGAAGAAGAAGAAGAAGAAGAAGAAGAAGAAGAAAAAGAAAGATAAGAAGAAGAAGAAGATACAGAAGAAGAAGAAGACATGAAG
>JAIUJO010001781.1:147500-152500 GCA_023846275.1 Vanilla planifolia
AAAAGAAAAAGAAGAAGAAGACGAAGAAGCGAAAGTAGAAGAAGAAGAAGAAGAAGAAGGAGAAGAAGAAGGAGAAGAAGAAGCAGACTGAGAAGAAGAAGAAGAGAAGAAGAAGAATAAGAATAAGAAGAAGAAGAAGAAGAAGAAGATGACGAAGAAGCAGAAGAAGATGAACATGAAGAAGAAGAAGAAGATCATGAAAACAAGGCTGACTAATAAGAAGAAAAAATTTAGGCAGAGGAAGGAGATGAAGAAGAAGAAGAAAATGAAGAAGAAGAAGAATAAGTATAAGAAAGATAAGCAAAAGAATAAAAAGAAGGAGAAAAAGCAGAAGAAGAAGGAGAAGTTGAAGAAGAAGGAGAAGGAGCAGGAGAAGTAGAAGAAGAAGAAGAAAAATAATAATAAGAATAAGAAGAAGTAGAAGATGAACAAGTAACAGAGGAAAAAGAAAAAGAACAAAAAGAAACAAAGAAGAAGGAGAAGAAGAAGAACAAGAAGAAGAAGTGGAAGAAGAACAAGAAGAAGAGGATCAAAAAGAAGAAAAAGAAGTAGAAGTCGAAGAAGAAGAAGTAGAAGAAGAAGGAGAAGAATAAGAAGAAGAAGAAGAAGATGATGATGATGATGAAAAAGAAGAAGAAGAAGATGATGATGATGAAAAAGAAAAAGAAGAAGAAGAAGAAGAAGAAGCAGAAGAAGAGCAAGATGAAGATGAAGAAGAAGAAGAAGAAGAAGTAGAAGTGGAAGATGGAGAAGAAGAAGAAGAACAAGAACAAGACGATGATGAAAGAGAAGAAGAAGAAGAAGAAGAAAAGGTAGAGGAAGAAGAAGAAGAATAAGAAGAAGAAGAGGAAGAAGAAGGCGAAGAAGAAGAAGAAGAGGAAGAAGTCAAAGAAGAAGAAGAAGATGATGACGAAGAAGATGAAGAAGTAAAAGAAGTAGAAAAAGAAGAAGAACAAAAACAAATAGAAGTAGTAGAAAAAGAAGAAGAGGAAGAAGAAGAAGGATAAGAAGAACAAGAAGAAAAGATACTAGAAGAAGAAGAATGAAAATAATAATAAGAAGAATAAAGAAGAAAAAGAAGAAGAAGTAGAAGCAGAAGAAGAAGAAGAAGAAGAAGAAGGCAGAGGAGAAGAAGAAAAAGCAAAAGAGGAAAAAGAAAAAGGATAAGAAGACGAAGAACGAGAAGAAGAAGAAGAAGAAGAAGAATATGAAGAAAAAAATGAAGAAAAATAAGTAGCAGAAGAATAAAAAGAAGAAGACGAGCAAGAAGAAGTAGAAGAAGTAAAAGAAGAAGAAGAAGAGGAGGAAGAAGAAGAAGAGAAAGATGTTGAAATAGAAGATGTGTAAGAAGAAGAAGAGGAATAAAATATTAGAAGGAAGAAGAAGAAGAAATAGAAGTAGAAGAAGAAGAAGAAGAAGAAGAAAAGGAAGAAAAAGAAGAACTAGAAGAAGAAGATGAAGGAGATGAAGAAGAGAAGATGCAGAAAAGAAGGAAGAAGATGAAGATGAAGAAGAAGAAGAAGAAGTGGAAGAAGAAGAAGAAGAATATGTAAAAGAGATAGAAGAGTAAGAAAAAGTAGATGAAGTAAGAAGTAGAAGAGTAAAACAAAGGAAGAAGGAGAGAAGAAGAAGAAGAAGAAGTTGAAGAAGAAGAAGAAGAAGAACAGAAAGAAGTAGAAGAATAAGAAGAAGAACCAGAGGAAGAAGATGAAGAAGAAGAAGAAGAGAAAGAAGAAAAAGAAGAAGATGATGATGAAGAAGAAGAACAAGAAAAACAAGAAGAGGAACAAGATAAAGAACATTCAGAAGAAATGGAAGAAGAAGAAGAATTCGTAGAAGGAGGAGGAGGAGGAGGAGAAGAAGAAGAAGATGATGACGAATAGAAAGGAGAGGAAGAAGAGGATGAAAAAGAAGAAGAAGAAGAAGAAGAACAAGAGCAAGAAGATGAAGAAGTGGAAGAAGATGAAATGGAAGCAAAAGAAGAAGAAAAAGAAGGAGAATAAAAAGGAGAAAAGAAGAAGAAGAAGAAATAAAAGGAGAATAAGAACAAGAAGGAGAAGAAGAAGAAGGAAGAGGAGTGAAAAAAAAGAAGAAGAAGAAGTGGAAGAAGAAGAAGATGAGGAGGAAGAAGACTAAGAAGAAGAAGAAGAAGATGAACATGAAGATGATGAAGAAGAAAAAGAAGTAGATGATAAAAGCGAAGAAGAAGATGAAAAAAAATAAAAGGAAGAAGAAGTAGAGGAAAAGGAAGAAAAGGAAGTAGAAGTAGAAGGTGATGGAGATGTGTAAGATGGAGAAGGAGAAGAAGAAGAAGTGGAAGAAGAAGAAGAAGAAAAAGAAGAAGAAGAAGTAGAAGAAGAAGTAGAAGAACAAAAAGAAGAAGAAGAAGAGGAAGAAGAAGCAGAAGAAGAAAAAAGAAGAAGAAGAAGAAGAAGAAGAAGAAGAAGAAGAAGAATAAGAAGTGGAAGAAGAAGTAGAAGAAGAAGAAGAAGAAGACAAAGAAGAAGAGAAAGAAGAAGAGGGATAAGAAGGGTAAGAAGAGGAAGAAGAAGAAGAAGAAGAAGATGGAGAAAATAAGGAGAAGAAGGTGAAGAGAAAAAAGAAAAAGAGGAAGAAGAAAAAGAAGTAGAAGTAGAAGAAGAAGAAGAGGAAAAAGAAGAAGACTAAGAATAAGAAGAAGAAGAAGAGCGAGATGATGAAAAAGAAGAAGGGAAAGAAGAAGAAGAGGAAGAAAAAGATGATGATGATGAAGAAGAAGAAATAGAACGAAAAGAAGAAGAAGAAGAAGAAGAAGAAGAAGAAGAAGAAGAAGAAGATAAAGAAGAAGAAGAAGAAGAGGACGAATAAGAAGAGGAAGAAGAAAAATAAAAAGAAGAAGAGGAAGTAGAAGTGGAAGAAGAAGAAGAAGAAGAAGAAGTAGGAGAGGAAGATGAAGAAAAAGAAATAGAACAAGAAGAAGAAGATGAAGAAGATGAAGAAGAAGAAGAAGAAGAAGAAGAAGATGGAGTAGAAGAAGAGGTAGAAAGAGATGATGAAGAAGAAGAAGAAATAGAGCGAAAAGAAGAAGAAGAAGAATAATAAGAAGAAGCAGAAGAAGAAGAAGTAGAAGAAGAAGAACAAAAAGAAGAAGAAGAAAAAGAAGCAAAAGAGGAAGAACAAGATGATGAAGAAGAAAAAGAAGTGGAGGAAGAAGAAGAAGAAGAAAAAGAAAAAGAGGAAGAAGAAGAAGAAGAAAAAGAAAAAGTGGAAGAAGAAGGAGAAGAAAAAGTGGAAGATGTGCAAGAATAAGAATGGCCAAAGAAGAGAAGAACAATTGGAAGTAGTCGAAGAATAAGATGATGAAGAAGAAGAAGAAGTTGAAGCAGAAGAAGAAAAAAATGAAGAACAAAAAGAAGTAGAAGAATAAGAAGAACTACAAAAGGAAGAAGACGAAGACGAAGAAGAAGTGGAGAAAGAAAAAAAGAAAGAAGATAAAGAAAAAGTAGAAGAAGAACAAGAAGAGGAACCAGATAAAGAACATTAAGAAGAAGAAGTGGAAGGAGAAGAAGAAAAATAAGAAGAAGAAGAAGAAGAAGCAGAAGAAGAAAAAGATGAAGAAGATGAAGAAGAAGAAGATGAAGAAGAAGAGGAAGAAGATGAAGAAGAAGAAAAAGAAGAAGAAGAAGAAGAAGAAGAAGTGGAAGAAGAAGAAGAAGAAGAAGAAGAGGAAGAAGAAGAATAAGAAGAGGAAGAAGATTAAGAAGAAGAAGAAGAAGATTAAGAAGAAGAAGAATATGATGATGTTGAAGTTGAAGATGAAGAAGAAGAGGAAGAACAGGAAGAAGAATAATAAGAAGAGGAAGAAGATTAAGAAGAAGAAGAATGTGATAATGTTGAAGTTGAAGATGAAGAACAAGAAAACGAAGTAGAAGTTCAAGAAGAAAAAGAAGAAGAAGAAGAAGAAGATGAAAAAGTAGAAGAAGATAAAGAAGAAGAGGAAAAAGAAGAAGAAGAAGAAGGTGATGGAGATTTATATGAAGGAGAAGGGGAAGGAGAAGAATTAGAAGAAGAAGAAGAAGGAGGAGGAGAAAAGAAGGTGATGGAAATTTATAAGAAGGGGAAGGGGAAGGTGAAGGAGAAGAAGTAGTAGTAGCAGCAAAAGAAGAAGAAGAAGAAGAAGAAGAAGAAGAAGAAAAAGAAGAAGAAAATGAAGAAGAAGAAGAAGAAGAAAAAGAAGAAGAAAATGAAGAAGAAGAAGAAGAAGAAGTGGAGGAAGAAGATGAAGAAGAAGAGGAAGAAGGAGAAGAAGAAGAGGAAGAAGAAGAAGATGAAGAAAAAGAGCAAGAAAAAGATGAGGAAGAAAAAGAAGACGAAGAAGAAGAGGGAGAAGATGAAGAATAAGAAGGGGAAGAAGAAGAAGAAGAGGAAGAGGATGAAGAAGAAAAAGAAGTAGAAGAAGAAGAAGAAGAATGAGAAGAGGAAGAAGAAGAAGAAGAAGAAGAGGAAGAAAAAGAAGAAGAAGAAATAGAAGAAGAAGAAGTTAAAGAAGAAGAATACAAAGATGTATTAGAAGAAGAACAACAACGAGAGGATGAAGAAAAAGAAGAAGAAGAGGAAGAAGAGGAAGAAGGAGAAGAGGAAGAAGAAGAAGAAGAATAGGAAGAAGAAGAAGAAGAAGAAGAAGAAGAGGAAGATGGAGAAAATAAGGGGAAGAAGGTGAAGAGAAAAAAGAAAAAGAGGAAGAAGAAGAAGAAGTAGAAGTAGAAGAAGAAGAAGAAGAAAAAGAGGAAGATGAAGAATAAGAAGAAGAAGAAGAGCGAGATGACGAAAAAGAAGAAGGGAAAGAAGAAGAAGAGGAAGAAAAAGATGATGATGAAGAAGAAGAAGAAATAGAACGAAAAGAAGAAGAAGAAGAAGAAGATGAAGATGAAGAAGAAGAAGAAGAATAAGAAGAGGAAGAAGAAAAAGAAGAAGAAGAAGAAGAAGAAGTGAAAGTGGAAGAAAAAGAAGAAGTAGTAGAA
>JAIUJO010001562.1:0-5000 GCA_023846275.1 Vanilla planifolia
GAACAAGAAGAAGAAGAAGAAGAAGAAGAAGAAGATGAAAGAGAATACATAGAAGTAGTAGAAAAGAAGAATTAGAAAAAGAAGAAGACAAAAAATTAAAAGACGAATATCATGAAAAAGAAGAAGTAGAATATGAAGAATAGGAGGAGGATGAAGACGAAGAAGCAGAGGCAGAACCAAAAGAAGATGTAGAAGAAGAAATAGAAGAGGAAGATGAAGAAGAAGAAGACAAAAAATAAGAAGACAAAGAAGAACAAAAGGAAGAGGAAGAAGAAGAAGAAGAAGAAGAAGAAGAAGACAAAGAAGAAGAAGTAGAAGAAGAAGAAGAAGCCAAAAGAAGAAGAAGAAGAAGAAGAGGAAGAAGAAGAAGGAGAAGTAGAAGAACAAGAAGATGATGAAGAAGAATAATAATAATAAGAAGAAGAAAAAGAAGGACAAGAAGAAGAAGAAGGAAAAGGAGAAGAAGAAGAAGAAAAGGTAAAAGTAGAATAAGAAGAAGAAAAAGAAGAAGATGATGAAGAAGTAGGAGAAGGCAAAAAAAAGAAGACAAATTAGAAGAAGAGGATGAGAAAGAAGAAGAAGAAGAAGAAGAAGAAAGAGAAGAGTAAAGCAAAGAAGATGATGATGATGAATAAGAAGAAGATGATGATCATGTATGACAAGAAGAAGAAGAAGAAGAAGAAGACGTAGAAGAAGAAGACGAAGAAGAAGAAGGTGAAAACAAAGGAGGAGGAGGAGAAGAAGAAGACGAAGAAGAAGAAGTAGAAAGAGAAGAAGAAAACAAAGTAGAAGAAGGCACAGAAGAAGAAGAAGAAGAAGACAATGAAGAAGAAGAAGAAGAAGAAATATAAGAAGAAGTAGAGGAAGAGGAAGAAGTAGAAGAAGGTGAAGAAGAAGAAGAAGACACTGATGATGGGGAAGAAGAAGAAGAAGAACAAGAAGAAGAAGAAGAAGAAGAAAAAAAAGAAGATGAAGAAGAAGAAAAAGAAGGAGAACGAGAAGAAGAAGAAGCTGACGATTGAAAAGAAGATGAAAAAAAGATGACAAACATGATGAAGAAGAAGAAGAAGAAAGAGAAAAAGAAGGAGAAGAGTAAGACAAAGAAGAAGAGAAAGAAGAAGAAGAAGAAGAAGGCAACGAAGATGAAGAAGAAGAAGAAGAAGAAGAAGAAGAGGAAGAAGAAGAAGAAGAGGATGAAGAAGAACGAGTGGAAGAAGAAGAAGAAGAAAATGAAGAAGAAGAAGATGAAAAAGAAAAAGACGGAGTTGAAGAAGGCAAAGAAGAAGAAGAAGATTAGGGGAGGAAGAAGAAGAAAAATAAGAAGAAGAAAAAGAATAGGTAGAAGAAGAAGAAGAAGAAGAAGACAAAGAAGAATAAGAAGAATAAGAAGTAGAAGAAGAACAAGAAGAAGAAGAAGAAAAAATAGAGAAGCAGAAGAAATAGAAGAAGAAGAAGAAGAAGAAGAAGTTGTAAAAAAAAGGATTTGCAAGAGAAGTAGAAGAGGAAGAAGAATAAGAGGAAGTAGAAGAAGGCAAAGTAGAAGAAGAAGAAAAAGTAGAAGAAGAAGATGATGATGACTAAGAAGAAGATGAAAAAGAAGAAGAAGAAGAAGAGGAAGAAGAAGGAGGAAAAGAAGAAGAAGAAGAAGAAGAAGAAGAAGAAGAAGTAGTAGAAGAAGAAGAAGAAGAAGAAGAAGAGGAAGAAGAAAAATAAGAAGAAGAAGAAGAGGAGAAGAAGAAGAAGACGTTGAAGAAGAAGAAGAACTGGATGAAGAAGACGATTAAGAAGAAGTAGAAGTAGAAGAGGAAGACAAAGAAGAAGTCAAATAAGAAGAAGAAGAAGAAGAATAAGACGAAGAAGAAGAAAAAGGAGAAGAAGAAGTAGAAGAAGAAGGAGAAGATGAAGAAGACAAAGAAGAAGAAAAAGATGAAGAAGGAGAATAAGAAGAAACAGGGGAAGAAGAAGAAGAGGAAGAAGAGGAAGAAGTGGAAGAAGATGAGGAAGAACAAGAAGAAGTAGGAGAAGAAGAAGGAGAAGAAGGTGAAGAAGAAGAACAACAACACGGTGAAGGTGAAGACGAAGAAGAAGAAAAAGAAGAAGAGAGAGAAGAAGAAGATGGCCAAGAAAAATAAGAAGAAGATAAAGAAGAAGTAGAAAAAGAAGAAGAAGAAGAAGAAGAAGAATAAGAAGAAAATTATGATGATGATGATGAAGAAAACGAAGTAGTAGAGGAAGAAGAAGAAGAAGTAGAAGACGACAAAAAAAGAAGGCAAATTTAAAGAAGAAGAAGAAGAATATGAAGAAGAGAAAGTAGAAGAAGAAGAGCAAGACTAACAAGAAGAAGATGATGATGATGTAGACAAAGAAGAAGAAGAAGAAGAAGATGAAGAATAAGAACACAGTGAAAAACAAAAAGAAGAGGAGGAAGAAGAAGAAGAGGAAGAAGCAGAAGAAGAAGCAAAAGAAGAAGAAGAATAAGAAGAAGAAGAATAAGAAGAAGAAGGTGATGTTGAAGAAGAAGAAGAAGAAGAAAAAAAAGAAGAAGAAAAAGAAGAAGATGAAGAAGAAGAAGAAGTCAAAGAAGAAGAAGATGATGATGACGAAGAGGAAGAAGATGAAGATGAAGAAGGACGAGAAGAAGAAGTAGAATAAGAAGAAGAAGAAGAAGAAGAAGTCATAGAAGAAGATGAAGAAGAAGATTATGAAGAAGAAGACGAAGAAGAAGAGGAAGAAGAAGAAGAAGAAGATGAAGAAGACGAAAAAGAAGAAGAAGATGTGAGGAAGAAGAAGAAGAAGAAGTAGTAGTAGAAGAAGAAGAAGAAGAAGGAGAAGAAGAAGGAGAAAAAGAAGAAGAACAATAAGGTGAAGGTGAAGCAAAAGAAGAAGAAAAAGAAGAAGATAGAGAAGAAGAAGTTGATGAAGAAAAAGAACAAGAACACAAAGAAGAAGAAGAAGAAGAAGAAGAAGAAGAAGATGAAGGAGAATACAAAGAAGTAGAAGAAGAAGAAGAATAAGAAAAAGAAAAGACAAAAAATTAGAAGACAAATATCAAGAAGAAGAAGAAGAATATGAAGAAGAGGAGGAGGAGGAAGAAGAAGAAGAAGAAATGGAAGAAAAAGAAGACGTAGAAGAAAAAGAAGAGAATGAAGAAGAAGAAGAAGAAGACAAAAAATACGAAGACAAAGAAGAAAAAAAAGAAGAGGAAGAAGAAGAAGAACAAGAAGAAGAAGAAGTAGAAGGAGAAGAAGCAAAAAAAGAAGAAGGAGAAGAAGGAGAAGAAGAGGAAGAAGAGGAGAAGTAGAAGAAAAAGAAGAACAATAAGAAGATGATGAAGAAGAGTAATAATAAGAAGAAGAAGAAAAAGAAGGAGAAGAAAAGGAAGAAGGAAAAGAAGAAAAAGAAGAAGAAGAAGAAGAAGAAGAAGATGAGGAAGAAGTAGAAGAAGACGAAGAAGGAGAAGAAGAAGTTGAAGAAGAAGTTGAAGAAGAAGAAGAAGAGGTCGTAGAAGAGGAAGAAGAAGATGATGATGATGAAGAAGAAGAAGATGAAGAAGAAGAAGATGACAAAGAAAAAGAAGACAAAGAAGAAGAAGAAGAAGAAGAAGATGAAGACAAAGAACAAAAACATGAAGAAGGAGAAGAAGAAGTAGAAGAAGAAGAAGGAGAATGAAAAGAAGAAGACGAAAAAAAAAGAAGAAGAAGAAGTCATAGAAGTAGATGATAATGAGGAAGAGCACGACAAAGACGAAGACGAAGAAGACGAAGAAGAGGTAGCAGAAGAATAGGAAGAAGAAAAAGAAAAAGAAGAAGAAGAAGTAGAAGAAGAAGAAGAAGAAGAAGAAGAGGTAGAAGATTAAGAAGAAGAAGAAGGAGAAGAAGAAGAAGAAGTGGAAGGAGAACTAGAAGATGCAAAAGAAGAAGAAGAAGAAGAAGAAGTAGAAGAAGAAAAAGAAGACTATGAAGAAGCAAAGGAATGGGCAGAAGAAGAAGAAGTAGAAGAAAAGGAAGAAGAAGAAGAAGAGGAAGAAAGGATAATGATGATGAAGAATTAGACAAAGATGAAGAAGGCAAAGAAGAAGAAGAAGATGAAGAAGAAGAAGAAGAAGAAGAAAATCAAGTAGTAGAGAAAAAATATAAGAAAGAATAGGATGAAGACGAAGAAGTAGAAGACAATAAAGAAGAAGAAGAAGAAGAAGAAGAAGAAGAACAAAAAGATGTAGGAGATAGAAGTAGAAGAAAAAGAAGAAGAAAAATGAAAGACGAATAAGAAGAAGAAGAAGAAGAACAAGAAGAAGAACAAGAAGAAGAACAAAAAGAAGAAGAAGTCGAAGATGGAGAAGAAGAAGAAGGAGAAAAAGAAGAAGAAGAATGAGAAGAAGAAAAAGAAGAAGAAGAATAAGAAGTAGAAGACGAAGACAAAGAAGAAGATGAAGAAGAAGATGAAGAAGATGAAGAAGAAGAAGAAGATGATGATGAAAAAGAAGAAGAAGAAGATGAAGTAGAAGAAGGAGAAGATGAAGACGAAGAAGAAAAAGATGAACAAGAAGAGGAGGAGGAATAAGAAGATGAAGAAGAAGAAGAAGAAGAGAGAAGAGGCAGAAAAAGAAGAAGAAAAAGAAGAAGAAGAGTAAGAACAATAATAAGAAAAAGAAGAAGAAGAAGAAGAATAATAATAAGAACAAGATGGAGAAGAAGAAGAGGAAAAAGAAGTGGAGGAGGAGGAGGAGAAAAAGAAGATGAAGAAGAGAAGAAGAGGAAGAAGAACAAGAAGAGGAAGAAGAAGAAAACGTAGAATAAAAAGAAGTAGAAGTAGAAGAAGAAAAAGAAATAGAAGACGAAGAAGTAAATGAAGATGAAGAAGAGTAAGAAAAATAAGAGGAAGAAGAAGAAGAAGAAGAAGAAGAAGTGAAAGAAAGAGGAAGAAAAAGAAGAAGGGGAAGAAGAACAAGAAGAAGTAGAAGGAGAAGTATAAGAAGAAGAACAAGAACAAGAACAAGAATA
>JAIUJO010001562.1:27500-32500 GCA_023846275.1 Vanilla planifolia
AAGGAGAATAATAAGAAGGAGGAGAAGAAGAAGGGGAAGAAGTAGAACAAGAAGAAGGAGGAGAAGAAGAAGAATAAGAAAGAAAACAAGAGGTAAAAAGAAGACGAAAGAAAAGAAGAAGATGATGATGAAGAAGAAGAAGAATAATAAGTTGGAGTCTAAGAAGAAGAATAAGGAGAAGAAGAAGAATGAGAAGGAGATGAAGGAGAAGAAGAAGAATGAGAAGGAGATGAAGGAGAAGAAGAAGAAGAAGAAGAAGAAGAAGAAAAAAAAAAGAACAAGACGAAGAAGATGATGAAGAAGAAGAAGAAGAAGAAGAAAAAGAAGAAGAAGAAGGATAAGGCAAAGAAGAAGAACAAGAAGAAGAAGAAGAACAAGGCGAAGAAGAAGAAGAAGAAAAAGAAGAAGAATATGTTGAAAAAGTAGAAGAAGAAGACAAAGAAGAAGAAGAAGTAGAAGAAGAAGAACAACAACAACAACAAGGAGAAGAAAGAAGAAGAAAAAAAAGGAGTAAAAGGAATGAAAGAGAAGAAAGTGAAGAAGAAGAACAAGAAGAAGGAAAAGAAGAGGAGGATGAAGAACATGACCAAGAAGAAGAATAAAAAGAAGAACATGAAGAAGAATTAGGAGAAGATGGAGTGGGAGGAGAATTACAAGAAGAAGAATAAGAAAAAGAAGAGAAAGAAGAAGAAGAACAACAACAAGAAGAATAAGAAGAGGAAGAAAAGGAACATGAAGAAGATGAAGAAGAATAGGAAGAAAAAGAAGGAAGACGAAGAAGAACAAGATGACTAGGAAGAAAAAGAAGACTTGGAAGGAGAAGAAGAAGAAGAAATTGAAAAAGAAGAAGAAGACGGAAAAGAAGAAGAAAAACAAGAAGAAAAAGAAGAAGAAGATGAAGTAGAAGAAGAGAAAGAAAGAAAAGAAGAAAAATGAGAAGAAGAAGAAGAAGAAGAAGAAGAAGAGGAAGAAGAAGAAGAAGAAGAAGAAGACAAAGAAGAAGAAGTAGAAGAAGAAGAAGAAGATGAAGAAGGAAAAGAAGAAGAAGAAGAAGAAAAAGTAGATAAAAAAGAAGGACAAGAAGAAGAAGAAGAAGAAGAAGGAGAAGATGAGGAAGAAGAAGAAAAGAGTGAGGCAGAGGAGGCGAAGAAGAAGAAGAAGAAGAAAATGAAGAAGAAGTAGAAGAAGAAAAAAGAAGAAGTAGAAGAAGAAGAACAAGGTGAAGAAGAAGAAGAAAAAAAGAAAATGAAGAAGAAAAAGATATAGAAGAAGGAAAAGACAAAAGAGAAGACGAAGAAGATGAAGACGAAGAGGAAGAAGGAGAAGATGATGATGAAGAAGAAGAAGAAGAAGAAGAATAAGAAGAAGTAGAAGTAGTAGTAGAAGAAGAAGAAGAAGAAGAAGACAAAGGTGAAGAAGAAGAAGAAGAAGAAGAAGTAGGGGAAGTCGAAAAAGAAGAAGAAAAAGAAGAAGAACAAGAACGGGAGGAAGAAGAAAAAGAAGAAAAAGAAGGAGAAGAAGGAGATGAAGATGAAGAAGACATAGAAGAAGAAAATGAAGAAGAAGAAGACGAAGAAATAGAGTAAGATGAAGAAGATGAAAGAAGAAAAAGAAGAAGATGAAGATGAAGAAGAAGAAGAAGAAGACAAAGAAGAAGAAAAAGAGGAAGAGAAGAAGAATATGTTGAAAAAGAAAAAAAAGAAAAGAAGATGATATAGAAGAAGAAGAAGAAGAAGGTGAAATGGAAGAAGAAGAAGAAGAAGAAGAAAGAGAATCAGGAAGTAGAAAAAGAAGAAGAAGAAGAAAAATAGGACGAAGAAGAAGGAGGAGAAGAAGAAGAAGAAGAAGAAGATGATGAAGAACAAGAAGAGAACGACAAGAAGAAGAAGAAGAAGAAGATAAAGAAGAAAAAGAGGAAGAAGAAGATGATGAAGTAGTAGTAGTACAAAGAGAAGAAGAAGAAGAAGAAGAAGAAAAAGACGAAGAAGAAAAGATGAAGATGTGGAAAAAGATGAAGAGAAAGAAGAAGAAAAAGAAGGAGAAGAACAAAAAGAAGAAAAAGAAAGCAAAGATGAACAAGAAGAAGAAGAAGAAAAAGAAGAAGAAGAGGCAGAAGAAGAAGAAGACGATGAAGAAGAAGAAGAAGTCCAATAAGAAGAAAAAGAAGAAGAAGACGAAGTAGACTAAGAAGACGAAGAAGAAGAAGAAAAAGAAGAAGAAGAAGAAGATGATGATGATAAAGAAGTTTAAAAAGAAGATCAAGAAGAAGAAGAAGAAGAAGAAGTAGAAGAAGAAGAAGAAGAAGAAGAAGGAGAGGAACACAAAGAAAAAGAAGAAGAAGCGAAACGAGAAGAAGAAAAGGAGAGGAAAGCAAAGAAAAAGAAGAAGAAGTAGTAATAGAAGAAGAAGGAGAAGGAGAAGGAGAAGAAAAAGTAGTAGAAGAAGAAGAAGAAAAATAAGGAGTAAAAGGAGAAGAAAAAGAAGAAAGAAGAAGAAGAAGAAGAAGAAGAAGAAAAGGAAGAGGTGGAAGAAGAAGAAGAAGACGAAGAAGAAGAATAAAAAGATGAACAACAACAAGAAGAAGGAGAAGATGGAGTTGGACGAGAATGAGGAGAAGAAGAAGAAGAGAAAGAAGAGAAAGAAGAAGAAGTAGAAGTAGAAGAAGAAGAAGAAGAAGGGGAAGAAAAAGGAGAAGACGAAGCAGAACAAGACGATAAAGAAGAAGAAGAAGAAGATGAAGACGACGAAGAAGAAGAAGAACAAGGGGAAGTTGAAAAAGAAGAAGAATAAGAAGAAGAAGAAGAAGGGGAGGAATAAGAAGGAGATGAAAAAGGAGGAGGAGAAGAAGAAGAAGAAGAAGAAGAAGATGAAGAAGACAAAGAAGAAGAAATTGAAGAAGAAGAAGACGAAGAAATAAAGAAAGATGAAGAAGAAGAAAGAAGAAGAAGAAGAAGAAGAAGATGATGAAGAAGAAGAAGACAAACAAGATGAAGAAGAGGAGGAAGAAGAAGAAGAAGATGAAGAAGAAGAAAAAGAAGAAGATGACGATAAAGAAGAAGAAGGAGAAGAAGAAGAGGAAGAAGAAGAAGAAGAGGAGGAGGAGAATGAGGACATGAAGTAGAAGAAAAAGAAGAAGAAGAAGTAGAAAAAGAAGGCGGCGAAGAAGAAGAAGAAGAAGAAGAAAAAGAAGAAGATGAAGAAGAGGAAGAGGAAGAAGAACAAGAAGAAGAAGAAGAAGAAGAAAAAGAAGGAGAAGAAGGTGAAGAAGAAGAAAAACAACAAGGTGAAGGTGAAGAGGAAGAAGAAGAAAAAGAAGAAGATAGGGAAGAAGATGAAGATGATGATGAAAAACAAGAAGAGAAAGAAGAATAAGAAAATAAACAAGAAGAAGAAGAAGAAGAAGAAGAATATGAGGAAGAAGAAGAAGAAGAAGAAAAAGTAGAAGTAAAAGAAGAAGAGGATGATTAAAAAGAATAAGAAGAAGAAGAGTATGATGATGATGACAAAGAAGAAGGAGAAGGAGAAGAAGAAAAAGAAGATGAAGAAAAGAAGAAGAAGATGAAGAAGACGAAGATGTAGAAGAAGAGGAAGGAGAAAAAGGAGAAGAAGAACAAGAAGAAGAAGAAGAAGAAGAAGAAGAAGAAAAAATAGAAGCAGAAGAAGAAGAAGATGAAGAAGTATGGCAAGAAGGAGAGGAATAATATAAAGAAGAAGAAGAAGAAGATTAAGAAGAAGATGAAGAAGAAGAAGAAGAAGAAGAAGAAGAACTAGAAGAAGAAGAAGAAGAAGAAGAAGAAGAAGAAGAAGAAGAAAAAGAAGAAGAAGAAAAGGAAGAAGATGAAGAAGAAGAAGATGATGATGATGAAGAAAGAGGAGAAGAAGAAGAAATAGAAGATTAAGATTAAGAAGAAAAGAAGAAGAAGAAGAAGATGAAGAAGATTTAGAAAAAGAAGGGAAAGAAATAGAAGATTAAGTGGACGAAGAAAAAGAAAAAGAAGAAGAAGATGAAGAAGAAGAAGAAAAAGAAGAAGAAGAAGAAGATGATGATGAAGAAGAGGAAGAAGAAGAAGAAGAAGAAGAAGTAGAAGGAGAAGAAGAAGGAGATGAAAAAACAACGAGGTGAAGGTGAACAACAAGAAGAAGAAAATTAAGTGATAGAGAAGACAAAGAAGAAGAAAAGGTACAAAGAAGAAGAAAAAGAAGAAGAAGATGAAGATGAAGAACTCGAAGAATAAGATTGAAAAAAAGAAGTTGAATAAAGACAAGAGCAAGAAGGAAAAGAAAAAGAAGGAGAAGAAGTTGAAATAGAAGGAGAGGAAGAAGACGAAAAAGATGAAGTAGAAGAAGAAAGAGAATAAGAAGAAGGAGAAGAAGAAGAAGAGGAAGAAGAAGAAGAAGAAGGAGAAGAAGAAGAACAAGAAGAAGAAGAAAAAGATGGAGAAGAGGAAGAAGAAGAAGGAAAAGAAGAAGAATATCAAGAAAAACAAGAAGAAGAAGACAAAGAAGAACACATAGAAGAAGAAGAAGAAGAAGGAGTAAACAGAGAAGAAAGAGAAGAAAGAGAAGAAGAAGAAGATGAAGAAGAAGATGTGATGGAAGAGGAGGAAGAAGAAGAAGACCAAGAAGAAAAATTAAAAAAAGAAGAATAAGAAGAAGAAGAACGAGAAGATGGAGGGGGAGGAGAATGAGAAGAAGAAGAAGAAGAAGAAGAAGAAGAAAAAGAAGAGAAAGAACAAGAAGAAGAAGAAGAAAAGGAAGAAGACGAACAAGAACAAGATGACCAAGGAAAAGAAGAAGAAGAAGAAGAAGAATACTTGGAAGGAGAAGAAGAAGAAAAAAAGAAGAAGAAGAAGGCAAAGAAGTTGAGCAAGAAGAAGAAAAAGTAGAAGAAGACGAAGGAGAAGAAGAGAAAAGAAGAAAAATAAGAAGAAGAAGAAGAAGAAGAAGATGAAGAAGAAGTAAAAGAAGAGGAGGAAGAAGAAGAAGATAAAGAAGAGGAA
>JAIUJO010001562.1:37500-40000 GCA_023846275.1 Vanilla planifolia
AAGAAGAAGATGATGATGAACAAGAAAAAGAAGAAGAAGAAGTGGTACAAGAAGAAGAATAATAATAGGAAGAAGAAGAAGGAGAAGGAGAAGGTGGAGGAGAAGAAGAAGAAGAAGAAGAACAAGAACAAGACGAAGAAGAAGAAGGCGAAGAAGAGGAAGAAGAAGATGAAGAAGGAGAAGAAGCAGAAGAAGAAGAAGTAGAGGAAGAAGAAGAAGAAGAAAAAGAAGAAGTAAAAGACGAAGGAGATGGGGTAGAAGTAGTTGTAGTTTTAGTAGTGTTAGAGGAAAAGGATGAACAAGATGAAGAAGACAAAGAAGAAAAAGATGAAGACGAAGAAGAAGAAGGCGAAGAAGAGGAAGAAGAAGAAGAGGAGGAAGAAGACGAAACAAAAGAAGAAGAAGAAGAAGATGATGAAGAAGAAGAAGAAAATGAAGGAGAAGAAGAAGAAGAAAATGATTATTAAGTTGAAGAAGAAGAAGAAGAAGAAGAAGGGGAAGAAGAAGATGAAATAAAAGTAAAAGAAGCATAAGAAGAAGAAGAAGATGAATAATGGAGAAAAAAAGAAAGGGGAAGAAGGAGATGGAGAAGAGGAAGAAGCGAAAGAGGAAGACGAAGAAGAAGAAGATGACAATGAAGCAGAAGAGGAAGATGAAGAAGGAGAAGAACAACAAGAAGAAGTAGGAGATGTGGAAGAAGAAGAAAAAAGACAAAGAAGAAGAGGAAGAAAATGAAGAAGAAGAAGAAGACGAATAACAAGAAGGTGATGATAAAAAATAAGAAAAAGTAGAAGAAGAAGAACAACAAGAAGAAGAAGGAAAAAGAGAAGAAGATGAGGAAGAAGAAGAAGAAGAAGGAGACGATAAAAAAGAAGAAGAAGAAGAAGAAGAAGAAGAATTGGAAGACGACGACGAAGAAGAAGAAGAAGAAGAAGAAGAAGAACAATAACAACAAAAAGGAGAAGAAGTGGGAGAGGAAGAAGAGAAAGAACAAGAAGAAGATGAAAAAGAAATAAAAAGGCTTTAAAAAGAAGAAACAGAAGAAGTAGCAGTTTTAGAAGAAGAAAAGAAGAAGGAGAAGAAGAAAAAAAGTAGAAGAGAAAGAAGAAAAAAAGAAGAAAATGAAGAAGAAGAAGAAGCTGAAGAAGAAGAAGACAAAGAAGAAGAAGAAGAAGAAGAAGAAGAAGAAGACTAAAGATAAGAAGAAGAAGGAGAAGAAGAAGAAGAAAGAGAAGAAGAAGTAGAAGAGTAAGAAAAAGAAAAGGAGAAATAAGAAGAAGAAGAAGAAGAAGTCAAAGAAGAAGCAGAAGGCGAAGAACTCGAAGAAGAAGTAGTAGTAGAGGAAGAAGAATAAGGGGAAAAAGAAGAAGACGAAGAAAAAGAAGAAGAAGACAAAAATGGAGGGGACAAAAAAGGGGAAGAAGAAGAAGAAGAAGAAAATAGAAGAAGACGAAGAAGAAGAGAATGGAGGAGAAGAATATAAAGACTAAGAAGAAGAAGAAGATGGCGATGATGAAGAAGAAAAAGAAAGAGAAGAAGAAGAAGATGAAGATGCATACGAACAAGACAAAAATGAAGAAAAAGAAGAAGAAGAAGAAGAAGAAGAAGAGGAAGAAGAAGAGGAAGAAGATGATGATGAGGAAGAAGAAGGAGAAGAAGAAGAAGTAGAATAAGAAGTGCAAGACGAAGAAGAAGAAGAAGAAGATGATGATGAAGAAGAAGAAGAAAAAGAAGGAGAAGATGGGGGAGAGGAAGTAGATGAAGAAGAAGACGAAAAGGAAGGAGAAGAATGTGGAGAAGAAGAAGAGGAAGAAGGAGAAGAAGTAGAAGAAGAAGAAGAAGAAGGAGAAAAAGTAGAAGAAGAAGAAGAAGAAGAAGAGGATGATGAAGAAGGAGAAGATGAAAAAAGGCAAAGAAAAGAAGAAGAAGAAGAATTAGTAGAACATGAAGAAGAAGAGGATGAAAAAGAAGAAGAAGAAAGAAGAGAAGACTAAGAGTAAAGGAAAGAAGCAGAAGAAGAAGAAGAAGAAGAAGAAGAAGAAGAAGAAAAGAAAGAAGAAGAAAAAGAAGAAGAAGAAAACAAAGTAAAAGAAGGCGAAGAATAAGAAGAAGAAGAAGAACACAAAGATGAAGAAGAAGAAAAAGTAAGAAGAAGAAGAAGAAGAGGAAGTAGAAGTAGAAGAAGGCGAAGAAGAAGAAGAAGAAGACACCGATGATACCGACAAAGAAGATGAAGAAGAAGAAGAAAAAAAGGAGAAGGTGAAGAAGAAGATGATGATGAAAAAGAAGAGGATGAAAAAAAGAAAATGAAGAAGAAGAAGAATAAGAATAAGAAGAAGAAGAAGAAGAGTAAAACAAGGTAGTAGAGAAAGAAGAAGAAGAAGAAGGGGAAGAAGAAGAAGGCAATGAAGAAGAAGAAGAAGAAGAGGAAGTAGAAGAAAAAGAAGTAGGGAAAGAATAAGAAGAAGAAGGATAGGAATGAGAAGAAGAAGAAGAGGAA
>JAIUJO010001562.1:45000-52500 GCA_023846275.1 Vanilla planifolia
AGAAGAAGAGAAAGAAAAAGAGGAGAAAAAAGCAGAAGAAGAATAGGAAGAAGAAGTTGATGAAAAAGTAAAAGAAGATAAAAAAGAAGTAGAATTAGATTTAGAAGAAGAAGAAAAGAAGAAGAAGAAAAAGTAGAAGAATGAGAAGAAGTAAAAGAACAGGAAGAAGTAGTAGAGAAGAAGACGATTTTGAAAAAGATGAAGAAGAAGTCGAAGAAGGAGAAGAAGGCAAACAAGAAGAAAAAGACGAAGAAGATGAAGAAGAAGACAAAGAAGAAGATGAAAAAGAAGAAGTAGAAGAAGAAGAAAAAGGAGAAGAAGAAGAAGAAGAGTGGAAGAAGAAGAAGACGAAGAAGAAGAACAAGAAAAAGAAGAAGACAATGAAGTAGAAGGAGAAGAAGATTGAATGAAGAAGAAGAAGAAGAAGAAGAAGAAGAAGGAGAAGAAAAAGAAGAAGAAGAAGAAGAAGAAGACGAAGAAGGCAAAGAAGAAGAAAATCAAGAAGAAGAAGAAAAAGAAGAAGAACAAGTAGAGGAAGAAGAGTGGAAGAAGAAGAAGATGAAGAAGAAGAAAAAGAAAAAGAAGAAGACAATGAAGTAGATGGAGAAGAAGATTGAAAGAAAGAAAGAAGAAGAAGAAGAATAACAAGACGAAGAAGAAGGAGAAGAAGAAGAAGAAGAAGAATTAGAAGAAGAAGAAAAAGATGACAAAGAAAAAGGCAAAGAAGAAGAAAAACAAGAAGTAGAAGAAGAAGAAGGCAAAGAAGAAGAAGACAAAAAAGAAGAAGAATAAGAAGAAGAAGAAAAACTGGTAGTAGAAAAAGAAGAGGTAGAATGGGACGAAGAAGAAGAAGAAGAAGTAGTAATAGAACAAGGAGTAGAAGAACAAGAAGGAGAACACGAAGAAGAAGTAGAAGTTGAAGAAGAAGAAAATGAAGATGAAGACAAAGTAGTTGAAAAAGACGAAGAAGAAGAAGAAGAAGAGGAAGAAGATGAATACAAAAATGAAGAAGAAGAAGAAGAAGGAGAGGAAAAAAATGAAGAAGAAGAAGACGAAGAAGAATTCAAAAAAGTATTGGATGAAGAAGAAGAAGAGGAAGACGAAAAAAAGTAGTAGTATAAGTAGAAGATGAAGATTAAGAAGAAGAAGAAAGAGAAAAAGAAGACGAAGGTGGCAAAGGAGAAGAAGAAGAAGAAGATGAAGAAGAAGAATAGAAAGAAGAAGAAGAAGATGAAGGAGAAGAAGAAAGAAGAAGAAGAAGAAGAAGAAGGAGAAGACAAAGAAAAAGATGATGAAGATGAAGAAGAAGAAGGTGAAGAAGTAGAAGAAGGAGAATAAAATAAAGAAGAAGAAGAAGAAGAAGAAGAAGGAGAAGAAGAAGAAGAAGAAGAAGAAGTAGAACAAAAAGAAGAAGTAGATCATGGAGAAGAAAAAGAAGAAAAGAAGAAGAAGAAGAAGAAGAAGAAGAAGAAGATGTAATAGAAGAAAAAGGAGAGAAGATGAAGGAGAAGAAGACTAAAATAAAGAAAGGAAAAAGAAGAAGAACAAGAAGACGGAGTAGTGGAAGAAGAAGTGGAAGATGAAGAAGAATATTAAGTAGTTGAAGAAAAATAATTAGAAGAAGAAGAAAATGAAGAAGATGAACAAGGTGAAGAAGATGAAAAAGATAAAGAAGTACAAGAAGAAAACGAAGAAGAAGAAGAAGAATAAGAAGATGAAGAAGAAGAAGATGGAAAAGAGGAAGAAGAAGAAGAAGAAAAATAGGAAAAAGAGGAGGAAGAAGAAGAAGACGACGATGATGATGATGATGAAGATGAAGAAGAAGTAGCAGAAGAAGAAGTGGAAGAAGAAAAGAAGAAAAAAAAGAAGAGGTAGTAAAAGAAGTAGAAGAAGAAGAAGAAGAAGAAGAATAAGAGGACAAAGAAGAGGAAGAAGAACAAGGAGAAGAAGAAGAAGTAGATGAAGGAGATTTGCAGAAGAAGAAGTAGAAGATGATGATGATTGAGAAGAAAGCAAAGAAGATGAAGATGAAGAAGAGAAACACGAAAAAGAGGAAGAAGAACTACAAGAGGAAGAAGAAGAGCCCGAACAAGAAGAAGAAGAACATAAGCAAGAAGAAGAGGAAGAACAAGATGACAAGAAGATCAAGATGAAGAAGAGGAAGAAGAAGATCACGTAGAAGAAGAGGAGGAAGAAGAAGAAGACGAGGACAATGACGAAGAAGAAGAAGAAGAAGAAGAAAAACAAGACGAAGGAGAAGAAGAAGAAGGAGGAGGAGAAGAAGAGGAAGACGAACAAGGAGAAGAAGAAGATGATGAGGACGATGAAGTCAAAGAAAAAGAAGAATAAGGAGAAAAAGAAGAAGAAGAAGATGAACTAGAAGAAAAAGAAGATGATGATGAAGAAGAAGAAGACGTATAAGAAGAAGAAGAAGAAGAATAAGAATTAGAAGAAGAAGGAGAAGAAGAAAAAGAAGAAGGAGAAGAAGAAAAAGAAGAAGGAGAAAAGATGATGATGAAGGAGAAGAAGAAGAATAAGAATAAGAAGGATAGTAAAAATAATAAGAAGAGGAAGAAGAAGAAGAAGAAGAAGAAGAAAACTACAATTAAGAAGAAGAAGAAGAAAAAAGAAAAGATAATGAAGAAGGTGAAGATAAAGAGGGCTAAAAATAAAAATAAAAAAATAATAATAATAGTAATAATAATAATAATAACAATAACAATAATAATAATAATAATAAGAACAAAAAGACGATGATGAAGAAGAAGAAGTAGAAGAAGTTGACGAAGAATAAGAAGAAAAAGAAGAAGAAGAAGAAGAAGAAGACGAAGAAAAAGAAGGAGAAGAAGAAGAAGAAGAAGAAGAAAAAGAAGAAGAAATTGATGAAGAAGAAGAAGATGATGATGACGATGAAGAAGAAGAAGAAGAAGGAGATGAAGATGAAGTAGATGAAGAAGTAGAAGAAGAAGAAGAAAAAGAAAAAGAAAAATAAGAAAAGACAAGAAGAAGAAGAAGAAGAAAAATATGAAGAATTAAAACAAGTTGATGATGTAGAAAAAGAAGAAGAAGAAGAAGAAGAGGTAGAATTAAAAGAAAAAGAAGAAGATAAAGATTAAATATAGACGAAGAAGAAGAAGTTGAAGAAAAGCGAGAAAAAGAAGAAGAAGCTGATGATGATGATAATGAAGAGAATAAGAAGAATAAGAAGTAGGAAAAGATGAAGAAGAAGGAGAAGAGGTACAAGAAGAAGAAGATAAAGTAGTAGTAGAAGAAGAAGAAGAGGGAATAAAAGGAGGAGTAGAAGAGGAAGAAGAAGAAGAAGATTATGATGATGATGATGAAGACGAAGAAGAAGAAGAAGAAGATGGAGAAGAAAAAGAATTAGAAGAAGAATAAAAAGAAAAATAACAACAACATTAAGAAGAAGACAAAGATGAAAAAGAAGAAGGATAAGAAGAAGAAGAAGAAGAAGAAGAAGAAGAAGAGGAAGAAGAAGGTGAAGAAGAAAAAGAAGAAGAAGAGGCAGAAGAAGATAAAGAAGAAGAAGAAGAAGAAGAAGAAGAAGAAGACAAAAAGGAAGAAGGAGAAGAAGAAGAAGAAGAAGAAAGAGAGGAAGGAGTAGAAGAAACAAAAGAAAAAGTGGGAGAATAAGAAGAAGAAAAAGAGGAATAAACATAACAAGACGAAGAAGAACAAGATTAAGAACAAGAAGGAGATGATGATGATGATGAAGAATACGAAGAAGATGAAGAAGAAGAAGAAAAAGAAGAGGAAGAAGAAGAAGAAGAAGAAGATGAAGAAGAAGATGATGAAGAAGTAGAAGAAGAAGAAGAAGAAAAAGAAAAGGACGTAGAAGAAGAACAAAAACAAGAAGAATAAGAAGAAGAAGAAGAAAAGGAAGAAATCAAAGAAGAAGAAGACAATGACAGAAAAGAAGAATAAGATGAAAAAAATAAAGAAGAACAAGAGGAAGATGACGAAGACAAAGAAGAAGAAGAAGAAGAAAAAGAAGTACAAGAAGTAGAAGAATAATAGTAATAATCATAATAAAAATAGTAAAAATAAGAAGAAAAATAGGAAGAAGATAAAGAAGAAGAAGAAGAAGAAGGAGAAGATAAAGAAGAAGAAGAAGAAGCAAAAGAAGTAGAAGAAGAAGAAGAAGAAGAAAAAGAAGAAGAGGAAGAAGAAGAGGAAGAAAAAGAAGAAGACGACAAAGAAGATAAAGAAGAAGAACAAGAACAGGAAAAAGAAGAAGAAGATAAAGAAGAAGAATAAGAAGAAGATGAATAAGAAGAAGAAGAAGAGGAAGAAGAAGAAGAAGAAAACATAGGAGTAGACAAAAATGAAGAAGTAGAAGAAGAAGATGAAGAAGAAGAAGACCAAGAAGAGAGAGATCAAGAAGAAAAAGAGGATCCAGATGAACAAGAGAAAGAAGAAGAAGTAGAAGAATAAGATGATGAAGAAGAAGGAGAGGAAGAAGAGTAAGAAGAATAACAAGAAGAAGAAGAAAAAGAAGAAAAACAGGAATAAAATGAAGAACACGAAGATGAAGAAGAAGAAGAATTATATGAACAAGAAGAAGAAGAAGAAAGTTGAAGAAGAATTAAAAGAAGTCAAGTAGAAGAAGAAGAAGAAGAAGAAGAAGAAGAAGGAAAAGAAGAAGCAAAAATAGAAGAAGGAGAAGAAAACAAAGAAGAAGAACAACAAGAAGAAGAGGAAGAAGATGAAGAAGAAAAAGAAGAAGAAGAAGAACTAGAAGAAGAAGAAGAAGATGAAGTAAAGGAAGAAGAAAAAGAAGAACAAGAAGAAGAAGTTAGAAGAGAAGAAGAAGAAGAAGATGGTGATGATGAAGAAGAAGAAGATGATGATGATGAATACTAAGAATAAGAAGTAGAAGAAGAAGAAAAAGAAGAAGAACACGAACAAGAAGAGGAAGATGAAAAGGACGAAGATAAAGAAGAAGAAGAAGAAGAAGAAGAAGAAGAAGAAAAATAAGATGAAGAAGAGGAGGAAGGCATAGACGAAGATGAAGAAGACGAAGATGATGAAGACAAAGAAGAGGAAGAAGAAGAAGAAGTGGTAGAAGAAGAAGAAGAAGAAGAGGAAGACAGAGAAGAAGAAGAAGAAGAAGAACAAGAAGAAGAAGAAGGCGAAGAAAAGAACAAGATGAGGAAGAAAAAGAAGATGAATTTGAAGAGAATGATGAAGAAGAAAAGAAGTAGAAGAGGAAGTAGTTGACAAAGAAGAAGAAGAACAAGTAGTTGACAAAGAAAAAGAAGAACAAGTAGAAAAGAAGAAGAGGAAGAAGGAAAAGAAGAAGAAGAAGAGGAAGAAGAGGAAGAAGAAGAGAAGAGGAGAAGAAGACAAAGAAGAATAAGAAGAAGAAGAAGGTGAATAAAAAGTAGAAGAAGAAGAAGAAGAAAAAGGAGTAGAAGAAGAATAAGAAGAAGGAAAAGAAGAAGTAGAAGAAAAAGAAGAAGAAGAAGAGGAAGAGGAAGAAGAAGAAGAGCAAGACCAAGAACAAGAAGATGAAGAAGGAGAAGAAGAACACGAAGAAGAGGAATAAGAAGAAAAAGAAGAAGAAGACGAAGAAGAAGAAGAAGAGGAAGAAGAAGAAGGAGAGGAAGAAGAAGAAATCAAAGAAAGAAGAAGAAGAAGAGGAAGAAGAAGAAAAACAAGAAGAAGAAGAAGAACAATAACACGATGATGATGAAGAAGAAGAACAAGATGAAGAAGAAGAAGAGGAAGAAGAAGAAAAAGTAAAATAAAAAAAAAAGATGTCGGAGTAGATGAAGAAGTAGAAGGAGAAGAAAAAGAAGAAGAATAAGAAGTGGAGGAGGAAAAAGAAGATGTAGAAGAAGATGCTGATGATGATGAAGAAGAAGAAGAAGACGAAGAAGATTTAGAAGATGATAAAGTAAAAGTAGAAGAAGAGGAAGACGAAAAAGAAGAAGAAGGCAAAGAAGAAGATGATGAAGATGAACAAGAAGAAGACGAGGAAGAAGATAAAGAAGATGACGAAGATGACGAAGTTGAAGAAGTGCAAGAAGAAGAAGAAGATGAAGAAGAAGAAAAAGAGGTAGAAGAAGAAGAAGAAGAGGAAGATGGAGAAGAAGAAGAGGAGGAGGAAGAAGTAGAAGAAGAAGAAGAACAAAAAGATCATGATGATGAAGATTAATAAGAAAAAGAAGAAGAAGAAGAAGAAGAGGAAGATGGAGAAGAAGAAGAGGAGGAGGAGGAAGAAGAAGAAGAAGAAGAAGAAAAAGAAGAAGAACAAGAAGTCAAAAACAAAGAAGAAGAAGAAGAAAAAGAAGAAGAAGATGATGAAGAAAAAGAAAAAGAAGAGAAGAAGAAGAAGAAGAAGAAAAGAAGTACAAGAAGCAGAATAAGAAAAAGAGGAAGAAGTAGAATATGAAGAAGAAGAAGAAGAAGTTGAAGAAGAAGCAGAAGATGAAAAAGAAGAATAAGAAAAATTCTTAGAAGAAGTCAAAAAAGAAGAAGAAGAAGTAGTGGTTGACAAAGGAGAAGAAGAAGAAGTAGAAAAGAAGAAGAAGAGGAAGAAAAGGAAGAAGTAGTAGAAGAAGAAGAAGATGATGATGAAGATGTAGTAGTAGAAGAAAAAGAAGAAGAAGAAGAAGAAGATTAAGAGGAAGAAGACTAAAATGAAGAATAGGAAGGAGAAAGAGAAGAAGAAGATGAAGGAGAAGGAGGAGAAGAAGAAGAAGAAGAAGAAGAAGAAGAAGATTAGAAGACAAAGAAGATGAAGAAGAAGAAGACGAATAGGAGGTAGAAGAAGATGATGAAGAAGAAGAAGAAGGTGATGAAGATAATAAAGATGAAAAAGAAGGAGAGGAAGACGATGAAGATGAAGAAAAATAAAAAGAAGAAGAAGAAAAAGAAGAAGATGATGAAGAAGAAGAAGAAGAAAGAGAAGTGGGAGAAGAAGAGGAAGATAAAAAAGAAGATAAGGAAAAAGTTGAAGAAAAAAAGGCAAGAAGAAGAAGAAGAAAAAGAGAAGGAAAAGAAGAACAAGATGAAGAACAAGAAGAAGAAGAAGAACAAGAAGAAGAACAAGAAAAAGAAGAAGGAAATGATGAAGCTAAAGAAGAAGACGAAAAAGAAGAAGATGAAGATGATGATGAAGAAGAAGAAGTAGAAGATTAAGAAGTAAAAGAAGAAGAAGACGAAGAAGAAGAAGATGATGATGAAGAAGCAGAAGAAGAAGAAGATGAAGAAGAAGAAGAAGAACTACAACAAAAAGAAGAATAAGTAGATGGAGACGAAGAAGAAGAAGAAGAAAAGTAGTTGACAAACAAGAAGAAGAGAAGAAGAAGAACAACAACAAGTAGTTGACAAAGAGGAAGAAGAAGAAGTAGAAAAGAAGAAGGGGAAGAAGGACAAGAAGAAGAAGAGGAAGAAGAGGAAGAAGAAGAAGAAGAAGAGAAGAAGAAGAAGAAGAAGAATTAGAAGAAGAAGAAGGTGAATAAAAAGAAGAAGAAG
>JAIUJO010001562.1:62500-80000 GCA_023846275.1 Vanilla planifolia
TATAGCCTGCTCTTCTCTACTCTATTCTGCTCTACTCTACTCTACTCTACTCTACCCTACAAAAGCCTAGCTTAACCTAAGCAAGCCAATCTTAGCCTAACCTAACTCTACTCTGCTCTGTTCTGCTTTGCTCTACTTAGCCATACTCTACTTAGCTCATCTCTACTCTGCTTTACTCTAGTTTATTCTTCTCTACTCTAACTTAGCCTGGCCTAGCCTAACCAAGCTCTACTATACTCTACTCTACTTTATTATACTCTACTCTCCTTTACTCTAAGCTAGCTGAGCTTATCCTAGCCTAACCTAGATTGGCCTAGCTTAACACAACCTAACCTAGCTCTACTCTACTCTATTCTAGTCTACTATACTATACTCTACTCTTCTCTACTCTATTTTAACCTAGCCTAGCCTAACTTATCCTCAACTAACTCTACTGTACATAACTCTACTCTACTCTACTCGAGTCTACTCTGCTCTACTCTACTCTACTCAAGCAAAACAGCCTATCCTAACCTAGCTCTACTCTACTTTGCTCTACTGTGCTCTACTCTACTTTGCTCTACTCTACTCTTCTCTGCTCCATTATGCTTTACTCTGCTCAAAATTGCTCTACTTTGCTTTCCTCTCCTCTTCTCTCCTCTACTCTCCTCTACTCTACTTTATTATACTTTACTTTACTCCATTCTATTATACTCTACTCTCATCTACTCTACTCTACTCGATTTTACTCTACTCTACTCTACTCTAGCTTAGCCTAGCCAAACCTAGCCTAATCTAGTTCTATGATACTGTACTCCACTACACTCTACTCTACTCTAGCCTAGCATAGCCTAGCCTAGCATAGACTATCCTAGCATAGCATAACATATCTCTACTCTACTCTACTCTATGCTACTCCACTCAACTCTACTCTACTTTATTATAGCCAAGCATAACCTAGCTTTGCTCTATTCTACTCTATTATACTTTTCTCTATACTACTATACTCTACTTTGCTTTATTATACTCTATTATTCTACTCTACTTTGCTATGCTCTACTCTACTCTCCTCTTTTCTCCTCTACACTACTTTATTCTACTCTACTATGCTCAATTATACTGTACTCTACTTCACTCTCCTCTATGCTATTCTACTCTACTCTACTCTACTTTACTCCTCTTTAGCCTATCCTAGCCTTGCCTAGTCTAACCAAGCTACACTTTTCTCTACTCTACTCTTTGCTACACTCCTCTACTCTAGCCTAGCCTAGCCTAAAATTGCCTACCCTAGCCTACCTTAGCCTAGCCTATCCTAATCTTACTCTACTATACTTTACTCCAACCTAACCTAACCTAGCCTTACCAAGCTTTACTAAACTCCACTCTACTATACTCTACTCGAGCTTAGCCTTGCCGTGCCTAGCCTATCTGATCTTGGCCTAAGCTTGGTCTACTCTACTACACTATGCCTTGCTCTGTTATGCTATTCTCTGCTCTACTCTACTAAGCTCTTCTCTACTCTGCTCTGCTCTGTACTCTAACCTAGCCTAGCCTAACCTAGTTGTACTCCACTCTACTTTACTCAAGCCTACCCTAGTCTACTATAGCCAAGCCTTACCTTTCTTAGCTTAGCCTACCCTAATCTACTCTAACCTAGCTTAGCTTAGCCTAACTAAGCTCTACTCTACTCTAATAATCTCTACTCTGCTCTACTTAGGTCTACTCTTCCTTGCTCTACACTACTCTACTCTACTCTAGCCTTATTTAGCATAACATAGCCACGCCTAACTTTACCTAACTCTACTCTACATTAGTCTACTCTACTCTACTCTACTATACCATACTAAACTCCACTCTAGCCTAACCCTAGCCTACCCTAGCCTAACAAAGCTTAGCCTAAGTTTGCCCAACCAAGCCTTGCTCTACTCTACTCTACTCAACTTCACTCTACTCCACTCTTCTATACTCTAATGTACTTTACTCTACTCTACTCTACTCTACTCTAACCTAGCCAAACCTAGCCAAGCCTAACCTAGCTCCACTCTACTCTACTCTACTCTACTCTACACTACTCTACTCTACTCTGCTCATCTTTGCTCTACTCTGCTCTGCTCTACTCTACTCTATATTAGCCAAGCCTAGATTAGTTTATCCTAACTTAACCTAGCTCTACTCTACTCTACTCTACTATGCTTTACTCTACTCTACTATACTCCACTCTACTCTAATCTAATCTAATCTAACCTAACTTAATGTCGGCTAGCTTAGCCTGACCTAGCTCTGCACTACTCTGCTCTTCTCTACTTGACCCTACTCAACTCTACTCTGCTCTACTCAACTATTCTCTAATATGCTCTGCTCATCTCTACTCTATTTTGTTTTGCTCTACTCTACTCTGCTCTACTCTAGCCTAGCCTAGCCTAGTTAAATCAAGCATTACTCTACTCTACTCTTCTCTAACCTAGCTTGGCCTAGCCTACCGTAGGCTAACCTAACTTTACTCTACTCTACTCTATCATATCATACTTTACTCTACTCTATTATACTATACTCTAACCTAGTATAGCCTCACCTAGCTCTACTCTACTCTAGTCTACCCTAGCCTAGCCTAGCTCTACTTTGCTCTTCTCTACTCTACTCTACTTTGCTCTACTCTATACTGCTTTACTCTATTCTACCCTGATCTACTATACTCTACACTACTCTCCTTTATTATACTTTACTATACTATACTATACTCTACACAAACATAGCTTAGCCTAGTCTAACCTAAACTAGCTCTACTATACACTATACTAATCTACTCAATTCTACTCTTCTATACTCTACTATACTCTGATATGCTCTTGTCTGCTCTTCTCTGCTCTACTCTACTCTACTCTAATATACTCTAGCCTAGCCAAACATAGCTCTAATCTACTCTATTATATTCTTCCCTAACCTTCTCTACTCTAGCCTAGCCTAACTTAACTCTACTCTACTCTACTATGGTCTGCTCTACTCTACACTACTCCACTATTCTCTTCTTTTCTCTGCTTTCCTCTACTCTACTACTCTCTTCTCTACTTTGTTTTGGTCTTCTTTACTCAGCTCTGCTCTACTTTGCTCTACTGTACTTTGCTCTGTTCTATTTTTCTATGCTCTACTTTACTCTACTCTACTCTCCTCCCCTCTCCTCCCTCCTCCACTACTCTCCTCTCCTCTCCTATCCTCTCTTCTACTTCACTCTACTCCACTCCACTCTACTCCACTCCACTCTACTCTACTCTTCTTTACTCTTTTCTACTCTACTCTACTCTAGCCTAGCCTAATCCAACTCTACAATAGCCCTGCTTAACCTAGCCTAGCATAGCTTACCCTATCGTAAGCTAGTCTAACCCAACTCAACATTATTCTACTCTACTCTACTCCAGCCTAGCTTATCCTAGCCTATCTTAGCTTTAATATTCTTTACTCTACTTTGCTCTACTCTACTCTACACTGTCTTGCTCTACTCTACTCTACATTACTTTGCTCTACAATTTTGGCCGGCTCTACTCTGCTCTACTCTCCTCTCCTCTACTTTACTCTACTCTACTCTACTCTACTATATCTACTCTACCCTACTCTAGCCTCACCTAGCCTAACCTAGCTCTCCTCTACTCTAGCCTAACCTCCTTTAGCATGGCCTATCCTTGTGTAGCCCAGACTAACCAAGCTCCACTCTACTCTACTATAGCCAAACCATGCCTAGGCTGACCTAGCTTTGCTATACTCTACTATGTTTTGCTTTGCTCTATTCTACTCCACTCTTCTCTGTTTTACTCTACTCTATTCTAGTCTACTTTACTATACTCTACTTTGCTCTACTCTACTCTACTCTACTCTACTCTACATTACACACTAGTCTAGTCTGGCTTAGCCAAGACTAACCTAGCTCTATTCTACTATGTAGTACTCTACTCATCTTTACTCTACTTTGCTCTGCTCTACTATGCCCTACTCCACTCTATTTTACCTTGTTATGCTCTACTTTTTTCCACTCTACTTTATCTTCCTCTGCTTCTCGCTACTCTAATCTACTCTACTCCAGCCTAACCTAGCCTAGCCTAATCTCGCACTACTCTACTTTACTCTACTCTAGTCTACTGTACCTTATGCTACTCTACTCTAGCCAAGCCTAACCATGCTTTACTATACTCTACTCTACTCTACTCTACTCAACTCTACTCCATCTTAGCCTTGTCTTACCTTGCCTAGCCTAGCTTAGCTTAAGCTAACTTTACTCTACCTCACTCTGCTCTGTTATGCTCTGCTCTGCATTACTCTGCTCTTCTCTGCTCTACTCTTCTCTACTCTACTCTACTCTATACTCTAGCCTAGGTTAGGCTAACCTAGCTCTACTCTGCTCTACTCAACTCAAGCCTAGCCTAGCTTAGCCTAGCCTAGCCTAGCCTTGGCTTGCTTAGCCTAGCCTACCCTAACTCTACTCTACTCTTATTAACTCTCTTATACTCTACTCGGCTCTGCTCAGTTCATTTCTACCCTACTCTACTCTACTCTACTCCACTCTAGCCTTGTCTTGCCTAGTGTAGCCTAACCTAGCCTATCTTAGCTCTACTCTACTCTAGCCTACTCTAGTCTACTCTACTCTACTCTACTCTACTCTAGCCTAGCCTCACCTATAATAGCTTAGCTTAACCTAGACTAACTTAGCCCAACTGAGCCATGCTTTACTCTACTCTACTCAACTTACTCTACTTTACTCTTCTCTACTCTACTCTACTTTACTATACTCTACTCTACTCTACTGTACTATAACCTAACCAAGTCTAACAAAGAATAACTAGCTCTACTATAGTTTACTCTACTCTACTCTTCTCTACACTACTCTCCTCTAGCCTAGCTTAGGCTAACATAGTTCTGTTCTACTCTGCTCTACTCTACTGTTCTCTACTTTTTTGATCTTTACTTTTCTAATCTCTACTTTGTTCCCCTCTATTGTACTTTATTTTGCTTTATACTACTCTACTCTGCTCCACTCCACTTTGCTCTGCTCTAGTCTACTTCAATATGCTCTACTCGTCCTTACTGTGCTTTGCTCTATTATGCTTTGCTCTTCTCTGTTTTATTATTTTATACTCTACTCTTCTCAATTCTGCTCTGCTCTACACTACTCTACTCTACTCTATTCTACTCTAATCTAGCCTAGCCTAACCTAAACTAGCTATACTCTACTCTAGCCTAGCCAAACCTAACCTAGCCTAGCCTAGCATAACCTAACCTAGCTTAACTAAACTTTACTCTACTCTAACTTTGACTAACCTAGCCTAGCCTAACTTAGCTCTACTCTACTATAATCAAGCCTAGCTTAAGCAAACCTAGCTCTGCTCTGTTCTGCTCTTTTGTGCTCTTCTCTACTCTACTCTGCTCTACTATGCTCTTCTCTACTCTACACTACTTTAATATGCTCTACTCAAGCATGGTTTAGTCGAACCTTGCCTAGCCTAACCTAACCAAGCTCTACTCTACTCTACTCTACTCCACTCTACTCTAACCTTGCCTAGCCTAACCAAGCTCTACTCTGTTATGCTCTACTCTACTCTACTTTGCTATACTCTACTCTACTTTACTCTGCTCTAATCTACTCTACTCTACTCTGCTCTACTCTACTCTGCTCTACTTTACTCGACTCTACTTTGCTCAACTTTAGCCTAGCCTAACATAAGTTAACCTAGCTCTACTCTATTCGACATGACCTAGCCTAACTTAGCCTAGCCTTGCTTAGCCTAACTTAGCCTAGCCTAACCATGCCCTAATCTACTCTGCTCTACTTTACTCTGCTTTGCACTACTTTGCTATGATCTGCTCTGCTCTACTCTACTCTACTCTACTCTAATTTAGCCAAGCCTAGCTTAGTCTAACCTAACCTAACCTTACTCTACTCTACTCTAATCTACTCTATTCTACTTTACTCCACTTTACTCTACTATACTCTACTCTAACTTAGCCTAACCTAGTCTAGCTAGCCTAACCTAGCTCTACCCTGCTCTTTCGACTCTTCTCTGATTTGCCCTACTCTGCTATGCTCTACTCTACTATTCTCTACTCTACTCTGCTCCTCTCTACTCTACTATACTTTGCTCTGCTCTACTCTAGCCTAACTGAACAAAGCTCTACTCCACTCTACTATACTGTACTCCTTTCTACACTACTCTAGCCTAGCCTTTTCTACACAAGCCTAGCCTAACCTAACTCTACTCTACACAACTATAATCTGTTCTACTCTACTCTACTCTACTCTAATCTAGCTGAACCTAGCCTGACCTAGCTCTACTCTACTCTACTCTGCTTTATTCTATTTTAATCTATTATACTCTAACTTAGCCTAGCCTAGCCAAGCCCAACCTTGCCTAACCCAGCCTAGCCAAACCCAGCTCTATTCTAATCTCCTCTTCTCTGTTCTGCTCTGCTCTATTCTAATCTGCTCTTTTTTGCTCTACTCTACTTTGCTTTGCTTTACTTGGCCATGCTCTGCTCCACTCCACTCTACTCTACTCTACTCTACTCTACTCTAGTATGCTCTCTTCTCCTCTCGTCTCCTCTCCTCTCCTCTCATCTACTCTAATCTACTCTACTCTAGCCTAGCTTAGCCTAGCCAAGCTTAATGTAGGTCTACTTGACTCTATTTTACTCTACACTACTCTACTCTACTCTAACCTAACTTAGACTAACCTTGCTCTACTATACTCTTCTCTACTATGCGATATTCTACTCTACTCTACTATAGCAAAGCCTAATCTAACCTAGGTATACTCTGCTCTACTGTACTCTGCTCTCCTCTTCTCTATTATACTTCTCTCTTCTTTACTATGTTCTACTCTTCTACACTCTACTTTGCTTTTCTCTACTCTACTGTCCTCTCCTCTCTTCTACTCTCCTTTGCTCTACTATACTCTGCTTCACTCTGCTCTGCTCTTCTCAACTATACTCTACTCCACTTTACAATATTTTAGCCTAGCCTAGCTGAGCCTAGCCAACCTTATCCTTCCTTAGCTTAGTCTAACTAAACTATTCTATACTTTACTCTACTCTACTCTACTTTATTTTAGCTTTGCTCTACTCCACCATACTCTACTCTACTCGACTCTACTCCAACCTAGCCTAACCTAGTCTAATTTAGTTCTACTATAGCCAAGCTTAACCTAAGCAAGCCAATCCTAGCCTAACCTAACTATACTCTACTTTATTCTGCTCTGCTCTACATAACCATACTCTACTTAGCTCTTCTCTACCTTACTTTACTCTGGTTTATTCTTCTCTACTCTAACTTAGCCTAACCTAGGTCTACTATACTCTACTCTACTTTATTATACTCTAGTCTCCTTTACTCTAAGCTAGTTGAGCTTATCCCAGCCTAACCTAGACTAGCCTAGCTTAACCCATCCTAACCTAGCTCTATTATACTCTATTCTAAACTATTATACTATACTCTACTCTTCACAACTTTATTTTAACCTAGCCTAGCCTAACTTATCCTCAACTAGCTCTACTCTACACAACTCTCCTCTACTCGAGTCTACTTTGCTCTACTCTACTCTACTCAAGCCAAGCACAGCCTATCCTAACCTAGCTTTACTCTACTTTACTCTACTATGCTCTACTCTACTTTGCTCTACTCTACTCTGCTCCATTATGCTCTACTCTGCTCAAAATTGCTCTGTTCTACTCTGCTCTCCTCTCCTCTCCTCTATTCTCCTCTACTCTACTCTATTATACTCTACTTTACTCCATTCCACTATACTCTACTCTACTCTATTTTACTCTACTCTACTCTACTCTACTCTGCTCTAGCTTAGCCTAGCCCAACCTAGCCTAATCTAGCTCAACGATATTATACTCTATTACACTCTACTCTACTCTAGCCAAGCATAGCCTAGCCTAGCATACACTATCCTAGCATAGCATAACCTATCTCTACTCTACTCTACTCTACTCTATGCTACTCTACTCAACTCTACTCTACTCTACACTATCATAGCCAAGCCTAACCTAGCTTTGCTCTACTCTACTCTATTATACTTTTCTCTATACTACTCTACTCTACTCTACTTTGCTTTATTATACTCTATTATTCTACTCTACTTTGCTATTCACTACTCTACTTTGCTATTCTCTACTCTACTCTCCTCTTTTGTCCTCTACACTACTTTATTCTACTCTACTATGCTCCATTATACTGTACTCTACTTCACTCTCCTCTATGCTTCTTTACTCTACTCTATTATACTATACTCATCTTTAGCCTATCCTAGCCTTGCCTAGTCTAACCAGGCTACATTTTGCTCTACTCTACTCTTTGCTACTCTCCTCTACTCTAGCCTAGCCTAGCCTAGCATGGCCTATCCTAGCCTAACTTAGCCTAGCCTAACCTAATCTTATTCCCCTATACTTTACTCGAACCTAACCTAACCTAGCCTTACCAAGCTTCACTAAACTCCACTCTACTCTACTCTACTCGAGCTTAGCCTTGTCATGCCTAGCCTATCCGATCTTAGCCTAAGCTTGCTATGCTCTACTACACTATGCCTTGCTCTATTATGCTATTCTCTGCTCTACTCTATTAAGCTCTTCTCTACTCTGCTCTACTCTGTACTCTAACTTAGCCTAACCTAGCTGTACTCTACTCTACTTTACTCAAGCCTATCCTAATCTACTATAGCCAAGCCTTACCATTCTTAGCTTAGCCTACCCTAATCCACTCTAACCTAGCCTAGCTTAGCCTAACTAAGCTCTACTCTACTCTACTCTAATAATCTCTACTCTACTCTACATATGTCTACCCTTCCCTACTTTACTATACTCTATTCTACTCTAGCCTTATCTAGCATAGCATAGCCATGCCTAACTTTACTACTCTACATTAGTCTACTCTACTCTACTTTACTCAACTCTACCATACTAAACTCCACTCTAGCCTAGCCCTCACCTACCCTAGCCTAGCAAAGCTTCGCCTAACTTTGCCCAACCAAGCCTTGCTCTACTCTACTCTACTCAACTTTACTCTACTCCACTCTTCTCTACTCTATTGTACTTTACTCTACTATACTCTACTCTAACCTAGCCAAACCTAGCCTAACTCCACTCTACTCTACTCTACTCTACTCTACACTACTCTACTCTACTCTGCTTTGCTCTACTCTGCTCTGCTCTTCTCTACTCTACATTAGCCAAGCCTAGATTAGTCTATCATAACTTAACCTAGCTCTACTCTACTCTACTCTACTCTACTCTACTTTACTCTACTTTACTATACTCCACTCTACTCTAATCTAATCTACTCTAACCTAGCCTAACGTAGGCTAGCTTAGCCTAACCTAGCTTTGCTCTACTCAGCTCTTCTCTACTTGACCCTACTACACTCTACTCTGCTCTACTCTACTATTCTCTAATATGCTCTGCTCATCTCTACTCATCTTTGCTCTACTCTACTCTGCTCTGCTCTACTCTAGCCTAGCCTAGTTGAATCAAGCACTACTCTACTCCACTCTACTCTAGCCTACCCTAGGTTAGCTTATGCTAGCAAGGAATAACCTAGCTTAGCTTAACGAAGTTCTACTCTACTCTACTATACTCTAACCTAGCTTAGCCTTGCCTAACTTACCTTTATTCTACTCTATTCTACTATACTAAACTAAATTTTATTCTACTCTACTCTAACAAAGCCTAGTCTTACCTAGTCCAACCTTGCCTATCCCAACCTAGCCTAATTAAGCTCTACTTTACTCAACTTTTCTTTGCTGTGCTCTACTCTACTCTCTGCTCTACTCTACTCTACTCTTCTTTACTCTAGCTTAGCCTTGTTTTGCCTAACCTTATCTTGCCCTACTCTACTCTACTCTACTTTACTCTAGCTTAACATAACCTAACCTAGCTAAACCTAGCCTAGCCTAGCCTAACCTAACTCTACTCTACTCTACTCTACTCCCGTCTACTCCACTATAGCCTAGCCTAGCCTAGCCTAACTTAGCTCTACTCTACTCTTCTCTACATTACTCTGTTCTAATCTAATCTGCTGATCTCTACTCTATTGTACTCTACTCTAGCTTAGCTTACCCTAGCATAACCTAACTTGACCTAGCCCTACACTACTCTATGCTACTCTACTCTACTCCACTCTACTCTAGCCTTAGCCTAACCATACCTTGCCCAGCCTAGTCTAACCTAGCCTTGCCTAACCTAACTCTGCACTACTCTACTTTACTATATTATACTCTACTCAGCTCTACTCTATTATACTCTACTCTATTCTACTCTAATCTACTCTACTCTACTCTATTTTTCTCTAGCCTAGCCTAGCCAAGTACTACTTTACTCTACTCCACTATACTCTACTCCACTCTATTCTTCTCTACACTACTTAATAATACTCTTGCCTTGCCTTTACTCTACTATATTCTACTATATTCTACCCTACTCTACTCTACTAAAATCTATTTTACTCTACTCTCGTCTACTCTACTCCACTCAAAACTAGCATAGGCTTGACTAACCTAGCTCTACTCTAATGTACTCTACTCTAGGTTAGCCTAGCCTAGCCTAGCTTTGCTCTGCTCTGCTTTGCTCTATTTTTCTCTTCTCTGCTTTGCTCTACTCTATTCTTCTATACTTTTGCCTAGCATAACCTAGCCTCACCTAGCCTAACTCTACTCTACTCTACTTTGCTCTACTCTACTTTACTCTACTCAACTCTACTCTACCCTTGACAAGCCTATCTTAGCCAAGCCTAGCCTTGCTTAAGTTAGCTCCACCTAATATAGCTCCACTCTGCTCTACTCCATTCTACTCCACTCTACTTTAACCTAGCTTAGCCTAACCTAGCTTTACTATACTCCACTCTACTCTACTCTACTCTACCTTACTTTGCTCTACTCTACCCTAGCCTAGCCTAGTTTACCATAATGTAGCTTAGCCTAGCCAAACCTAGCTCTACTCCTCTTTACTCTACTCTATTCTACAGTACTCCAATATTCTACACATTATTATACTTTTCTCTAACTTTGCCTAGCCAATCCAAGCATAACATTGCTCTACTCTATTCAACTCTACTCTACTCTACTCTACTTCACTCTAGCCCAACCTAGCCTAAATTAGCTCAACTCTTTTCAACTCTACTGTATTCTTCTCTGCTCTTCTCTACACTACTCAACTCTACTCTGCTCCACTCTACTTTGCTCTATTGTACTCTACTTTTCTCTATTACACTCTAGCCTACACCAGTCTCACCTTGCACTACTCTACTCTACTCTACTCCACTCTAGCCTAGCCTACCCTAGCCAAGCCAGCCCCAGCCTAGCCTAGCCTAACCTTGCTCAAGTCTACTCTATTTTACTCTACTCTACTATACTCTACTCTCCTTTATTATACTCTATTACACTCTAACCTAACTTAGCCTAGCCTAGCCTAATGTAGCTCTATCTGACTCTACTCTACTCTAGCCTAGCCTAAACTAGCTTTGATTGACCTAGCTCTGTTCTACTCTGTTGTGCTTTGCTTTATTTTTATTGCTCTGCTCTGCTTCACTCAACTCTACTCCTCTCTACTCTACTCTACTCTAGCCTAGCTTAGCCATGCTTAGCCAAAAATAGCTCTACTCTTCTCTGCTCTACTATGCTCTCCTCTACTTTACTCTTATCTACTATACTTTGCTACAATTTTCTCTACTCAACTCTACTCTGTACTGCTCTTGCCTACTTTATATTACTCTTTTCTACTCTACTTTAGCCTAGCCTAGCCTAACCGAATCTAGCTCTACTCGAATCTAGTCTAGCAATGCCTAACCTAGCCCAGCCTAGCCTTGCCCTACCTTGCTTAGATTAACCTTGCTTTACTCTTCTCCACTTTATTGTATTATACTGTACTCTACTCTACTCTAATCTACTCTGCTCAACTCCATTCTAACCTAGCTTAGCCTAACCAAGCTCTACTCTGCTCTACTATGCTTTTCTCTGGTTTGCTCTGCTTTGTTCTGCTCTTCTCTACTCTACTCTACACTGCATTGCTCTTCTTTACTCTACTAAATTCTATCCTAGCCAACCTTAGCCTAGCCATATTAAGCTTTCCTCTACTCTACTCTACTCAATTATATCCTAACCTCGCCTAGCCTAGCTTAGCCTAGCCCAACCTAGCCTAACCTAGCTCTACTCTGCTCTACTCTACTCTACTGCACTCTACTCTAACCTAAACTTACATAACATAGCTCTACCTTACTCTATTATACTCTAGTATAGCCTAGCCTAAGCTAGCCCTGCTCAACTCTACTGTGCTATGCTCTTCTTTTCATTGCCCTAATCTACTCTACTCCACTCTACTCTACTCGCCTCTACTCTTCTCTACTCTGCTTAGCTATGCTCTACTCTACTCTACTCTTCTCTACTCTACTCTATTCTAATCTAGCCTTACCTAACTTAGCTCTACTCTATTATACTTTACCCTAGCTTACCCTAGCCTAGCCTAACCTAGCCTAACCTAGCCCAGCCAACCATAGCCTACCTTAACCTAGTTCTACTTTTTGCTAGTCCACTAGACTCTACTCTTATCTAGCCTAACCAAGCCTTGCCAACCAAGCTCTACACTACTCTAGTCTAGCCTAGCGTAACCTAGCTCTACTCAACTCTATTTTGCTCTACTCTACTTTACTCCACTTTACTCTGCTCTTCTATACTCTTTCCTGGCCTAGCCTAACCTAGCTCTACTCTACTCTACTGTACTCTACTCTACTCTATTCTACACTACTTTAGTCTACTATAGCCTATCTTAGCATAGCATAGCCTATCCTAGCATAACCTAGCTCTACTCTGCTTTACTTTGCTCTGCTCTGCTCTAATATTCTCTACCTTACAATTGTCTACTCTACTCTGCTCTTCTCTACTCAACTCTACTCTACTCTAGTTTAGCCTAGCCTTTTCTAATCTAGCCTACCCTAGCCTAGCTTAGCCTAACCAAGCTTTACTCTACTTTGCTCTATGCTTCTCTACTCTACTCTGCTTTGCTCTACTCTTCTTTACTCTACTTTGCTCTTCTCTGCATACTCTACTCTACTCTACTCCATTCTACTCTATTATGCTCTGCTCTTTTATGCTCTACTCTACTCTACTATACTCTAGTCTACTCTACTTTACTCTAGCATAACCTAACCTAATTATACTTTACCTACTTTACTCTGCTCTACTCTACTCTACTCTACTCTAGTCTTCACTTGCCTTTCCTAGCCTAGCATAACTTAGCCTAGCCAACACTAACCTAGCCTAGCCTGCACTAACCTAGCCCTACTCTACTCTACTCTACTCCACTCTACTCTACTCTACTCCACTCTACTCTACTATACTCTAACCTTGCCTAGCCTAGCTTAGCCAAACCATACACTTCTCTACCCTACTTTACTATAGCTTAGCCTAGTCTAGCATGGCCTAGCCTAACTTTGCTCTACTCTTCTATACTCTACTTTTCTTTGCTCTACTCTACTTTATTATCCTCTACTCTGCTATGTCTACTCTGCTCTACTCTACTCTACTCTATTATACTCTAGCTTAGCCATGCCTAACTTAGCTCTACTCTACTCTGCTCTACTTAACTCTACTCTATTCTACTCTAGCTTAGCTTAGCCTATCTTAGCCTAACATAGCATTTCCTAGGTTAGCCTAACCTAGCTCTACTCTAAAATACTCTAGCCTAGTCGAGCCTAGCTAAGCCTAATCTACCTCTACTCTACTCTTCTCTACTTAGCTTCACTCTACTCTACTCTACTCTATGCTAGCCTAGCCTAGCCTAGCCAACCCTATCTTAGCTTTGCCTAGCTTAGCCTAACCTAGTTCTACATTTCTCTGCTCTACTCTACTCTACTCTACTCTAATCTACTCTTACCTAGCCTAGCCTAGCACAACCTAGCTTAGCCTAGCCTAGCCTGACTTAGCTCTGTTCTTTTCTTCTCTGCTTTGATCTAATATGCTCTTTACCTACTCTCCACTACTCTACTTTTCTCCACTTTGCTTTGCTCTACTCAACTATGCTCTACTATACTATACTTTACTCTTCTCTACTCTACTCTAGCTCTACTAGCTTAGCCTATCTTATCTTACCCTAACCGAGCTTAACCTTGCTTAACCAAGCTCTACTCTACTTTAATCTACTCAAATCTACTTTACTCTAGCTTAGCCAAGCCTATCTTAGTCGAAAATAGCTCTACTCTACACTACTCTACTCTAACCTGGCTTACCCTAGCAAAACCTAGCTCTACTCTCTACTCTACTCTACTCTGCTCTGCTCTGCTCTACTCTATTCTCCTATTGTCTAACTTAGCCGACCCTAACCTAGCTCTACTATACTCTACTCTACTATACTCTACTAAACTCTACTCTATAATATCCTACTCTATACTTCTCTACTCTACTATAGCCTAACCTAACCTCGCCTAGCTTAACCTTGCTCTACTATACTATACTATACTATACTATACTCTGCTCTACTCTATTTTATTCTACTCTTCTCTACTAAACTCTACTCCACCTTATTCTACTCTACTTTACTCTACTCTAACCTAGCCTAGCCTATCTCATCCTAACATAGCTCTACACTACTCTACTTAGCTCTAGTCTACTCTGCTCCACTCTACCCACTTTGCTATACTCTTCTCCACTCTACTCTACTCTACTCTGCTCTACTTTGTTCTACTCTTCTTTACTCTATTTTACCCTAGCCTAGTATAGGCTAGCTGAGTCTACTTTACTCAACTCTACTCTACTCTACTTTACAAGATTCTAGCCTAGTCAAGCCTACCTTAGTCTAACATATCTCTACTCTATTATATTGTACTCTACTCCACTCTACTCTACTCTACTCTACTCAACCCTAACCTAGCCTTGCTTAGCCTAACCTAACCTAGCTCTACTCTACTATACTTTACTCTAGCTTAGCCTAGCCTAGCCAAGCCTAGCTTCGCATAGCTTCGCCTGGCCTAACTCTACTCTACTATGCTTGCTCAACTCTGCTCGCGTTTTATCTACTCTACTCTGTTTTGCTCTATAATACTCTACTCTAGTCTACTATACTCTACTCTCGCCTAATTTAGACTCGCCTACTAGAATAACTTTGCTCTACTCTACTCTACTTTACTGAAGCCTAGCCTAGCCAACTTTAGCTTAGCCAACCCTAGCCTAACCTAGCTCTACTCTACGTTTACTTTACCCAACTGTACTATACTTTAATCTACTATATTCTACTCTACTCCACTATAACATAGCTTAGCCTAGCTTAGCCTAACCTAACTCTACTCTACTCTTGCCTAACCTAGCTTAGCCTAGCCTAACCTCACTCTACTCTGCCCTGCTCTGCTATACTTTGCTCAGCTCTACTCTACACTACTCAACTCTACTCTGTATTACTCTTCTTTACTCTACTCTACTCTATTATACTCTAGCCTAGCCTAGGCTAACTTAGCTCTACTATACTTTACTCAAATATACTCTACTCCACTCTTACTTAGTCTAGCCTACCTTAGGCTAGCCTAGCCTAACTTAATCATGCCTAGCCTAGCTCTACTCTACTCTGCTCCACTCTAACTTAGCCTAGCCTAGCCTAACCTTGCCTAACCAAACCTAGCTCTACTCTACTTTACACTTCTCTACTCTACTCTACTATACCATAGCCTAACTTAGCCTAGCCTATTTTAGCCTCATATAGCTTAACCTAACCTAGCCCTACCCTACTCTACAATAATATACTCTACTATACTCTACTCTACTCTACTCTACTCCAGTTTACTCCACTCTACTCTACTCTACTCTACTCTAACCTTGCCTAGCCTTGCTTTGCCTATCCTAACTCTACTCTTCTTAGCTCTACTCAACTCAGCTCAGCTTTGCTCTACTCTGCTCTGCTCTACTTACTATACTCTTCTCTACTTTTCTCTGCTTTATTTTGTTCTTCTTTGCTTTAATCTACTCTACTCTACTCTGCTCTACCCTACTCTGCTCTGCCCTGCTATGCTCTGCTTTGTTATGCTCTACTCTACTATACTCAATTCTTCTCTACTCTAGCCTAGCCTAACCTAGTTTTACTCTACTCTACTCTACTTTTACCTAGCCTAGCTTAGCATAGCATAGCATCGCATAGCATAACCAAGTTCTACTCTAGTCACCTCTTCTTTTCTCTTCTATGCACTATAATGCTCTGTTGTACTCTGCTCTACTTTGCATTGTAGTACTCTACTCTTTTACTCAGCTCTACTCTACTCCACTTTGCTTTACTCTACTCTACTATGCTCTCCTATCCTCTCTTCTACTCTACTCTACTCCATTCTACTTTACTTTACTCTACTCGACTTTAATCTACTCTACTTTACTCCCCTCTACTCTACTCTAAACAAGCCAAACTTAACTTAACCTAGCTTTTCACTACTCCACTCTGCTCCACTCTAGCTTAGCCTTTCCTAGCCTAGCCTAGCCTAACCTATCCTAACCTGGCCTAGCCTAACATCGCTCTTCTCTACAATGCTTTTTTACTCTACCCTACTCTGCTCTAGCCTAGTCTTGTCTTTCTTTTCCAATCCTTTCTTTACTCTCCTCTACTCTGTCATGCTTTGCTCTACTTTTCTTTGCTCTTCTCTACTCAGTTCCACTGTGCTCTACGGTACTCTACTCTGCTCTGCTCTACTCTACTCTAACCTAGCGAAGCCTTAACTAACCTAACCCAAGCAAGCCTAACCTAGCATTGCATAACTTAACTCTACTCTTCTCAGTTCAGCTCTACTCTACTTGGCTTTGATCTAGTCTACTCTACTATACTCTACTCTGCTTTGCTCTACTCTACTGTACCCTAGTCTAGCCAAGCCTAGCTTAGCTTAACCTAGCCTAGCCTAACCTAGCTCTACTATACTCTGCTCTACCTTACATTACTCTAGCTTAGCCTAGCCTAGCCTAGCCTAACCTAGCTCTACTATACTCTGCTCTACCCTACTTTACTCTTGCTTGGCCTACCCTAGCCTAGGTTAGCCCTGCCAAACATAGTTCTACACTACTCTATTCTACTATACTTTATTCTACTCCCTCAACTCTAGACTAGCATATCCTAGTCTAGCCTATCCTAGCCTACCTTAGCCTAGCCTAGCATAGCCAAACCAAGCTCTACTCTACTAATCTCTACTATACCTTACTCTAACTTAGTCTAACCTAGCCTATGCTAACCTAACAATACTCTACTCTACTCTACTCTACTCAACTCTACTTAATTCTACTTTACTCTAGGCTAACTTAGCCTTACCTAGCCTAGCCTAGCCTAGCTCTGCTTTGCTCTACTCTATTCTACTATGCACTACTCTTCTCTGCTCTTCTCTACTCTGCTCTCCTCTGCTCTGGTCTATTATGCTCTACATTGCTCTATGATACTCAAACCTAGTCTAGCCAAACCTCACTCTGCTCTACTCTACTATACTCTACTCTATCCTACTATACTCTATTCAACTCCACTCTACTCTACTCTATGCTAC
>JAIUJO010001562.1:97500-100000 GCA_023846275.1 Vanilla planifolia
AGAAGAAGAAGAACAAGGAGAAGAAGAAGAAGAAGAAGAATTAAAAGTTGGAGGAGAAGAAGAAGTAGAGGAAGAAGAATAAAAAGTAGATGAAGAAGATGATAATGATGAAGAAGATTAATGAAAAAGTAAGAAGAAAAAGAAGAAGGAGAAGAAGAAGTAGAAGTTGGAAGAGAAGAAGAAGAAGGAGAAGAAGAAGAAGGAGGAGAAGAAGAAATATTAGAAGAAGAACAAAAGAAGTAGAAGAAGAAGAAGAACATGAAGAAGAAGAAGAAGAAGAAGACTAAGATGAGGAAGAAGAAGATATCGAAGAAGAAGAAGACAAAGAAAAGGAAGACTAAGAAGAACTAAAATAAGAGGAATAAGGAGAAGAAGAAGAAGACGAAGAAGTCGAAGAAGAAGAAAAAGAATAAGAAGAAGAAGAAGAAGAACAAGAAGAAGAAAAATATGAAGAAGAAGATGAAGAAGAAGAAGAAGAACAAGAAGGAGAAGAAGAAGAAGAAAAAAAGTAGAAGAAGAGGAAGAAGAATAATAAGAATAATAGGAAAAAGAAGAAGAAGGTCATAATGAAGGAGAAGGTGAGGGAAAAGGTGAAAAAGAAGATGAAAGAGATGAAGGAGAATAAGAAGAAGAAGACAAAGAAGTTGAAGAAGAAGAACAAGAAGAAGAAAAAGAAGACGAAGAAGAAGAACAAGAAGAACAAGATTATAAAGAAGAAGAATGAAACAAAGTGGAATAAGAGGAAGAAGAAGAAGAAGAAGGGGAAGATGAAGAAGGAAAAGAGGTTGAACAAGAAGAAGAAGAAGAGGGCGAAGAAGAAGAAGAAGAAGATAAAGAAGTAGAAGAAGTAAAAGAAGACAAAGAAGTAGAACAAGAGGAAGAAAAAGATAAAGATGAAGAAGAAAGATGATGAAGAAGAGGAAGAACAAGAAAATGAAGGAGTAGGAGTCAAAGAAAAGAAGAAAATGAAGAAGAAGAGGAAGAAGAAGAAGATGGAGAAGAGGAAGAAGAAGAAGATGGAGAAGAGGAAGAAGAAGTAGAAGGACTAGAAAAAGAAGACGAAGAAGAAGAAATAACTATGAAGAAGAAGAATAAGAAAGTGATAAAGATTAATAAGTAAAAGAAGAAGATAAAGAAGAAGAAGAAGTAGAAGAAGAAGATGAAGAAGTGGAAGAGGAAGAGAAGAACAAGGTGACGAAAAAGAAGAAGAAGAAGAAGAACATGACAAACAAGAAGAAGAAAACACGAAGAAGAAGAAGAAGAATAAACAGAAGAAAAAGGCAAACAAGCAGAAGAAGTAGATGATGAAGAAGAAGAAGAAGTGAAAGAAGAAAAGGAGGAAGAATAAGACGACGAAGAAGGGGAATAAGACGAAGAAAATGATGATGATGAAAAAATGGAAGAAGCTGAAGAAGAAGAACAACAAACCCAAAACGAAGAAGAAGAAGAATAAGGAGAAGAAGAAGAGGAGGAACAAGAAGAAAAAGAAGAATAAGAAAAAGAAAAGACGAAGAATAAGAAGAAGAAGAAGAATGAAATGGAGAAGTAGAAGAAGAAGTAGACAATGGAGTAGAATTAAAAGGAGGAGGAGAAGAAGAACAAGAAGAAGAATAAAAAGTAGAAGAAGAAGATGATGATGATAAAGAAGATTAATTAAAAAATAAGAAGAAGAAAAAGAAGACGAAGAAGAAGAAGATGTTGCAAGAGAAGAAGGAGGAGGAGAAGAAGAAGAAGAAGAAGAAGAAGAAGAAAAGAAGAAGAAGAAGAAGAAAAGAAGAAGAAGGAGAAGAACACAAAGAAGAAGAAGAAGAAATAGAAGATGAAGATGAAGATGAAGAAGAAGAGGAAGAAGAAGAAGAAGAGGAAGAAGAAGAAGAAGAAGAAGAGGACGAAGAAGAAGAAGAAGAGGAAGAAGAAGAAGAAGAAGAGGAAGGAGAAGAAGAGGAAGAAGAGGAAGAAGAAGAAGAAGAAGAAGAAGAAGAAGAAGATGGAGAAGAAGAAATAGAAGAAGAAGAAGAAGAAGAACAAGAACAAGAACAAGAAGAAGAAAAAGAACAAGAAGATCAAGAAGAAGAAGAAGAAGAACAAGAAGAACAAGAAGAACAAGAAGAACAAGAAAGGCATGTAGAAGAAGAAGATGAAGGAGCAGAAGTAGAAATAGATGAAGAAGAAGAAGAATAAGAAGAAGAAAACAAGAAAAGAAAGAAGAGGAAGAAGAAGAGGAAGAGGAAGAAGAAGAAGAAGATGAAGAAGAAGAAGATTATGAAGCAGATGGCGAAGGAAAAGGATAAAAAGAAGAAGAAGTCGAAGAAGAAGGAGAAGAAAATAATAATGAAGAAGAAAAAGAAGAATAAGATGATGAAAAAGAAGAATTAGAAGAAGAAGTAGTAGTAGAAGAAGAAGAAGAAGAAAAAGAAGGAGAAGAAGCCGAAGAAGGAGAAGAAAGAGAAGAAGAAGAAGAAGAAGAGGAAGAAGAAGAAGAAGAAGAAGATGGAAAGAA
>JAIUJO010001562.1:107500-117500 GCA_023846275.1 Vanilla planifolia
TTCTTCGCCTTCTTCTTCTTCTTCTTCTTCTTCTTCCTCTTCTTCTTCTCCTCCTCCTCCTCCTCCTCCTCCTCCTCCTTCTTCTTCTTCTACTTCTTCTTCTTAATCTTCCTTCTCGTCTTTGTCTTCCTCATTTACTTCTACTTTTTCTTCTTCAATTTTTTCTTCTTCTTCCCCTTCTTCCTCCTATTCTTCGTTCTTCTTCTTCTTCTTCTACTTCTTCCTGTTCTTCATCATCATCATCATCATCTGTGTCATCTTCTTCCACTTCTTCTTTTTATACTTCTTTCTTTTCTACTTCTTCTTCTTGTTCTTCTTCTCCTTCTTCTTCTTCCTCTTCTTCTTTCCCATCTTCTTGTTCTTCTTCTTCTTCTTCTTCTTCCTACAACACTCCTTCTTCCTATTCCTCTTCTTTTTTGTCTACTTCTTTTTCTTCGTCATCATCATTTTCCTTTCTTCTTCAACTTTTTCCCATTCTTTTGCTTCTGCTTCTTCATCTTCTTCTTTCTTTTCTTCTTCTTTGTCTTCTTCTTCTTCTTCTACTTCTACTTCTTCTTCTTCTTCTTCTTCTTCTTCTTCTTCTTCCTCTTCTTTTCTCTTCTTCATCTTCTTCTTCTTATTCTTCCTATTCTTCTTTCCCATCTACTTCTCCTTCTTCTTCTTCATCGAACAACTCTTCTTCTTCCAATTCTTTTTCTTCTTTTTCTACTAATTCTTCATCAGTATTTTCTTCTACTTCTTCTCCTTTAACCCTTTCCTTTCCTTCTATTTTTTCTTCATCTTCTGATAGATTTCCCTCTTCTTCTTCTTCTTCTTCAACTTCTTCTTTATCTTCTTCTTTTTCTTCTTCTTCTTCTTCTTATTCTTCTTCTTCTTCTTTTTCTTCTTCTTTCTCTTCTTCTTCTTCTTCTTATTCTTATTTCTTGTCTTCTTCTTTTGACTCTTCTTCTTCTACTTCTTCTTCTTCTTCCTCCTCCTCCTCTTCTTCTTTTTCTTCTAATTCTTCTTCATCATCATCATCTTCTTCTTCTAATTCTTCTTCTTCTTCATTTTCTTCTTCTTCTTCTTCTTCTTCTTTCCCCTCTTCTTCTTTCTCTTCACTTTCTTTCTATTCTTTTACTTTTTATTCCTCTTAATCCTTTCTTTTTCTTCTTCTTTTTGTCCTTCATCTTCCTCTTCTTTTTCTTCCTATTTTTTTTCTTCTTCAATTTCTTCTATCACTTATTCTTCTTCTTCTTCTTCTTCTTCTTCTTCTTCTTCCTCTTCCTCTTTCCTATCTTCTTCTTCTTCTTCTTCTTCTTCTTTTTCTTCTTCGTCTTCCTACTACACCTCTTCTTCCTATTCCTCTTCTTCTTTTTCCACTACTTTTTCTTCTTCATCATCATTTTCTTCTTCTTCTCCTTCTTCCCTTTCTTATGGTTCTGCTTCTTCCTCATCTTCTCCTACTTCTTTTTCTTCTTCTTTTTCTTCTTCTTCTTCTTCTTCTTCTTCTTCTTTTTCTTCTTCTTCTTCTTCTTCTTCTCTCTTCTTCGTCTTCTTCTGCTTCTTCTTCTTCCTGTTCTTCTTTCCCATCTTCTTCTTCTTCATCTTCTTTATCTTCTTCTTGCAATGACACTTCTTCTTCTTATTCCTCTTTTCTTTTTCTACCACTTCTTCTTCTTCTTCTCCTTCCTCGCCTTCTTTTGCTTCAACTCCGTCTTCATCTTCTTCTACATTTTCCTCTTCTTCTTCTTCTTCATCTTCTTCTTTTTCTTCTTCTTTTTCTTCTTCTTCTTTTTCTTCTTCTTCTTTCTCTTCTACTTCTTCATATTCTTCTTCTTCTTATTCTTATTCTTTGTCTTCGTCATTTTGTCTGCGTCTTCTAAATCTTCTTCTTCTACTACTTCTTTTTCTTCTTTTTCTTCATCATCTCCTTCTTCTACTTCTTCTTCTTCATCTTCTTTTTCCTCTTCTTCGTATTCTTATTCTTCTTCTTCTTCTTCTTCATCTTCTTCTTCAATCTTCTCCTCCTCCTCCACGTCCACCTTCTTCTTTTTCTTCTCCTTCTCCTTCTTCTTCTTCTTCTTCTTCTTCTTCTTCTATTTCTTGTTCTTCTTTTTCCTCTTCTTCTTCTTCTTCTAATTCTTCTTCTTTTTCTTCTTCTTCTTCTAATTCTTCTTCTTTTTCTTCTTCTTCTTCTTCTTTTCTTATTCTTATTCTTCTTTTTCCTCTTCTTATTCATTGTCTCCTTCTTCTTCTTCTTCTTCTTCTTCCTCTTACTCTTCCTTTTCTTTGCCCTCTTTTACTTTTTCTTCCTCTTCTTCTGCTCTTTCTTCTTCTTCTTCTCCTTCTTCCCCTCCTTTTGCTTTGAGTTCTTGTTCATCTTCTTCTACATTTTCCATTTCTTATTCTTCTTCATCTTCTTTTTTTTTTCTTCTTTTTTTTCTTCTTCTTCTTCTTCATCTTCTTCTTCTTTCACTTCTTCTTCTTCTTCTTCTTCTTCTTCTTCTTCTTCTTTTTCTTATTCCTATTCTTTGTCTTGTTCTTTATGTCTTCCTCTTTTAATTCTTCTTCTTCTGCTTCTTCTTCTTGTTCTTCTTCATCTCCTTCTTCTACATCTTCTTCTTCTTCTTCTTCTTCTTCTTATTCTTCTTTTTTTCTAATTCTTCTTCATCACCATCATCATCATCATCTTCTTCTTCTTCTTCTTATTTTTATTCTTCTACATCTTCTTCTTCTTCTACTTCTTCTTCTTCGTCTTCCACTTCTTCTTCTAATTCTTCTTGTTGTTGTTCTTCTTCTTCAATCTCTTCTTCCTCTTCTTCTTCTTCTTCTTCTTCCACTTCTTCTTCCTCTTCTTCTTCTTTTTCTTCTTCTTCCTCTTCTTCTTCTTCTTTTTCTTCTTCTTCTTCTTCTTCTTCTTCTTCTTCTTCTTCTTCTTCTTCCCCTTTTTTTTCTAACTCTTCTTCCTCTTTTTCTTCGTATTTTTGTTCTTTTTTTTCTTTTTATTCTTCTTCTTCTTCCTTTCCTACTTCTTTTTCACTTTTTCTTCTTCATCTTATTCTTATTCTTATTCTTCTTCATCTTCTCCTCCTGCTCCACCTCCATCTTCTTCTTCTTCTTCTTCTTCTTCTTCTCCTTCTTCTTCTTCTTCATCTTCTCCTTCTTCTTCTCCTTCTTCTTCTCCTTCTCCTTCTTCTTCTTCTCCTTCTTCTTCTCCTTCTTCTTCTTCCTCTTCTTCTTCTTCTTCTTCTTCTTCTTCTTCTTTTTCTTCCACCTCATTCTCTTCTTCTAACTCCTCTACTTCATTTTTTTCTTCTTTTTCTTCTTCTTCTGCTTCTTCTTCCTCATCTTCCTTCCTCTTCTTCTACTTCTACCACTTCTTCCTTCTTCTTCTTATTCTTCTTCTTTTTCTTCCTCTTGTACTTCTTTTGCTCCCTCTTCTTCTTCTTCTTCTTCTATATCTTCTTCCACCACTTCTTGTAATTCTTCTCTTGTTGTTGTTGTTGTTGTTGTTGCTCTTCTTCTTCTACTTCATCTTCTTCTTCTTCTCGTTCTTATTCTTCTTTTTCTTCTTCTTCTTCTACTTCTTCTTCTTCTTCATCTACTACTACTACTACTACTTCATCATCATCATCTTCTTCTTCTTCTTCTTATACTTAAACTTCTTTTTCTTCTTCTTCTTTGTCTTCTTCTAGTTCTTCTTTTAAATATTCTTCTTCTTTTATGTGTTGTTTTTCATCATTTTCTTCTTCTTCTTCATCTTCTTCCTTTCCTTGTTCTTCTCCTTCTAATTCTTCTTCTTCTTCTTCTTCTTCTTCTTCTTCTATTTCTAATTCTTCTTCTTCTTCTTCTTCTTCTTCTTCTTCTGCTCTTCTTTTTCACCTTCTTCTTCTTCTTCTACTTCTTCTGCTCTTCATCTTATCTTTCTTCTTATTACTCTTCTTTCTCTTCTTCTTCTTCCTCCACCTCTTCTTCTTCTTCTTCTTCTACTACTTTTTCTTTCTTTTTATCTTTCCCTTTATCTTCTTCTTCTTCTACTTCATCTTCCTCATCCACATCTTTTCCTTCTCCAAATTTTTTTCTTCTTCCTCTTCTTCTTCTAATTCTTTTTCTTTTCTTTCTGCTGCTTCTTCTTCTTCTTTTCTTCTACTTCTTCAACTTTTACTTCTTTTTCTTCTTCCTCTTCTTCTTCATCTTCTTATTCTTCATCTTCTTCTACTTCTTCTTTTTCTTCTTCTTCTTCCTCTTCTCATTATTATTATTATTATTATTATTATTATTATTATTGTTATTATTATTCATCCACTTATTCTTCTCCCTCTTCTTCTTCTTCTTCAACACTTTCTTCCACTTCATCTTTTCTTCTTCTTTTCATGTTCTTCTTCTTCTTCTTCTTCTTCTTCTTCTTCTTCTACTTCTTTTTCTTTTTCTTCTTCTACTTCATCTTCTTCTTCCTCTTTTTCTTCTTCTTATTCTTCTAATTCTTCTTCTTCTTCTTCTTCTTCTTCTTCTTCTTCTTCTTCTACTTCTCCTTCTTTTTCTTCTCCTTCTTCATCATCTTCCTCTCCTTTTTCTTCTTCTGACACCTCTTCTTCTTCTTATTTTTCTTCTAGTTCTTCTTCTTGTTATCATTCTTCTCCTTTTTGTTCTTCTTCTTCTTCTTCTTCTTCTTCTTCTTCCTCTTCTTGTTCTTCTTCTTCTACTTCTACTTTTTGATCTTCTTCTTCTTCTTCTTCTACTACTACCACTACTACTACAACTTATGCTTCCACTTCTTCTTGTTCTCATCTTCTTCTTCATCTTTTTCATCTACTGTCCCTCCTTGTTCTTCTTCTTCTTCCTCTTCTTGTTCGTTTTCTTGCTCTCCTTTTTCTTTTTAATCTTCTTCTTCTTCTTCTTCTCTTCTTCTCTTCTTCTTCTCTCCTCCTTCTATTTTTTTTCTTTTACTTCCCTTTCTTGTTCATCATCCTCTCCTTCCTCATCTTCTTCTACTTCTTAGTCATCTTCTTCTTCTTCCTTTTTTTTTAAATCTTCTTCTTCTTCTCCTTCTCCTTCTTCTATTTCTTCTCCTTCTTCTTCATCTTCTTCTTCTTATTCTTTTGCTTCTTCTTCTTCTTCTTCTTCTCCTTCTCTTTCTTCTTCTTCTTCTTCTTCTTCTCATTCTCCTTCTCCCTCTTCTTCCCCTTCTTTATGTTCATCTTCTTCTTCTTTCTCTTCTTTTTCTTCTTCTTCATCTTCTTCTTCTCCTACTCCTCCTCCTCCTCCTCCTAATCCCTCTTCTTTTTCCTCTTCTTCTTCTTCTTCTTCTTTTTCTTCTTCTTTCTACTACTACTTCTTCTTCTTCTTCTTCTTCTTATTCTTCTTCTTCTCCTCCTTTTTCCTCTTCATCCTCTTCTTCTTCTTTTTCCTGGACTTCTACTTCTTCTTGTTCCTCTTCTTCTTCTTCTTCTTCTTTTCCTTCTTCTTCTTCTTCTACTTCTTCTTCCTTTTCTTCTACTTCTTCTTCATTATCTTCTTTTTCTTCTTTATCAACTTCTTCTTCCTCTTCTACTTCTTCTTCCTCTTCTTCTTCTTCTTTCTTCTTCTTCTTCTTCTTAATCTTCTTCTTCTTCTTCTTCTTCTTCTTCTACTACTACTTTTTTTCTTCTTCTTCTATTTCTTGTTCGTCTTCTTCTTCTTCTTCTTGTACTTCTTCTTCTTCTTCTTCTTCTTCTGCTTCTTCTACTTCTTCTTCTTCTTCTTCTTCTTCTTCCTCTTCATCTCAAACTTCTTCATTTTCTTATTCTTCTTCTTCTCCTCCTCCTCCTCCTCCCCCTACTTTCTCTTCTTCTTCTTCTTTAGCTTCTTCTTCTTCTTCTTCTTCTTCTTGTTCTTCTTCTTCTACTACTTCTTCTTCTCTTCTTAATCTTCTTCTTCTTCTTTTTCTTCTTCTACTTTCTCATCTTCCTCTTCTTCTTCTACTTCTTCTACTCCTTTTTCTTCTTCTTTGTTATTTTCTTCGAATTTTGTTCTTCATCTTCTTCTTCTTCTTCTTCTTCCATCACCGCTTCTTCCTCCACTTCTTCTTCTTCTTCTTCTCCTTCTCCTTCCCCTTGTTCTTCTTCTTTTTCTTCTTCTTCTTCTTCGTCTTGAAATTATTATTGTTATTATTATTATTATTACTATTATTATTATTATTAATTATTATTATTATGATTCTTTTTTCTTCTTCTTCTTCTTCTTCCACTTTTTCATCATCTTCTTTTTCTTCTTCTTCTTCTTCTTCTTTTTCTTGTTCTTGTTGTTGTTCTTCTTCTTCCTCTCATTCTAATTTATCTTCTTCTTCTTCTTCGTCATCATCATCATCATCTTCTTCTTCTTCTACCTCTTCCTCAACTTCTACTTCTTCTACATTCCCTTCTTCATTATTTTCTTCTACTTGTTCTTCTTCTTCTTCTTCTACTTCTTCTTGTTCTTCTAATTCTTCTTTATCTTCTTGTTCATCTTTTGTTCTTCCTCTTCTTCTTCTTCTTCTTCTTCATCTGCATCTTTCCCCTCCACATCTTTTTGTTCTTCTTCTTCATGTTCATCCACTTCTTCTTGTAATTCTTCTTGCTCTTCTTCTTCTTCTTCAACTTCTCCTTCCTCTTCTTCTTCTTCTTCTTCTTCTTCTTCCTTCTCTTCTACTTCTTCTTCTTCTTCTTCTTCTTCTTCCTCTTCTTCGTACTTTTCTTCATCTTCTTCTTGTTATTCCTCTTCTTCTTCTTCTTCTTCAACTTCTTCTTCCTATTTTTCTTCATAATCTTCTTCTTACTCTTATTCTTATTCTTCTTCTTCTTCATCATCTCCTCCTCTTCCACCTCCATCTTCTTCTTCTTCTTCTTCTTCTTCTTTTTCTTCTATTTAGTCTTCTTCTTCTTCCTCTTCTTCTTCTTCTTCTTCTTCTAATACTTCATTTTCTCCTTCTTCTTCTTATTCTTCTTCTTCCTCTTCTTATTCCTCTTCTCCATCTTCTCCTTCTTCTTCTTCTTCTTCATCATCTTCTTCTTCCTCTTCCTCTTCTTTGCCTTCTTTTACTTTTTCTTCTTCTTCATCAGTTTTTCCTTCTCCTTCTTCTTCTTCTTCTTCTCCTTCCCTTTCTTCTTCTTCATCTTCTTCTTATTCTTCTAATTCTACTTCTATTTCTTCTACTTTTTCTTTGTCTTTTTCTTCTTCTTCTTCTTCTAATTCTACTTCTTCATATTCATTATCATCATCATCTTCTTATTCTTCAAGATGATAATCTTCATCATCAACTTCCTCTTCTTCTTCTTCTTCTTTTTCTTTTTCCACTTCTTCTTCTTCTTCTTATCCTTCTTCTTCTTCTTCTTCTTCTCTTCTTCTTCCTTATCTTCTTATTTTTCTTCTACTTTTTCTTCTTCTTCTTCCTCTTCTTCTTCTTTTCCTTCTTCTTCTTCTGCTTCTACTTCTTCTTCTTCTTCTTCTTCTTCTTCTATTTCTTCTACTTTTTATTCTTTTTTTACTTCTTCTTCTTCGTCATGTTCTTCTTCTTCTTATTCTTCTTTCTCTTCTTCTTCTTTTAATTCTTCTTCTTCTTCTTCTTCTTCTTCTTCTTTTTCTTCTTCAACTTCTTCTTTTTCTTCTTCTCCTTCTCCTTGTTCTTCTATTTCTTCTTGTTCTTCTTCTTCTCCTCCTCCTCTTCCTTCTTCTTCTGCTTCTTCTTCTTCCCCATCTTTTTCTTCTCCTTTTTCTTTTTCTTCTTCTTCTTCTTCGTCATCTTCTTCTCCTTCTACATCTTCTATTTCTTCTTCTTCTTCTTCTTGTTCTTCTTCTTCTTTATCTGCTTTTTTTCTCCTTCTTTTTCTTCTTCTTTTTATTCTTCTTCTTTATCGTCTTCCACTTCTTCTTTTTCCCTTCTTCTTCTTCTTCTTCTCCTTCTTCTTCATCTTCTTCTTCTTTTTCATTCCTCTGATTATATTTATTCTTTTAATTATTATTATTATTATTATTATTTTCTTCTTTTTCAACCACTTCCACAGCTTCTTCTTCTTCTTCTTCTACTTTTTCTTCTGCTTCATCTATATCTTCTTCTTCTTCTTCTTCTTCTGTTCTTCTTCTTCTTCTTCTTCTTCTTCTTCTTACTCCTCTTCTTCTTCTTGTTCTTATACTTCTTCCACCTCCTCCTCTTCTTCTTCCTTATATACCTCTTTTCTTCTACTTTTTCTTCTTCATTATCTTCTTCTCCCTTATATTCCTTCCTCTTCTTCCTCTTCTTCCGCTTCTTCCTTCTTCTTCCTCTTCTTCCTCTTCTTCTTCTCCTCCAGCTCCTCCTTCTTCTAGTTCTTCTTCTTCTACTTCTTTTTCTTTCTCTTCTTCTTCTCCTTCTTCTAGTTCTTCTTCTTCTACTTCATTTTCTCTCTTCTTCTTCTTCTTCTTCTTCTACTTCTTCTTCTTCTTCTTCTTCATCTTCTTCTTCTTCTTCTTCTTCATCATCATCATCTTCTTCTTCTTCTAAATATACTTCTTTTATGTGTTCTTCTTTATTTTTTTCTTCTTCTTTATCTTCATCTTTTTCTTCCTCTTCTTCTTCTTCTTCTAATTCTCCCTCTTCTTCTTCTTCTTCTACTTCTTTTTCTTCTTCTCTTCTTCTTCTTCTTCTTGTTGTTTTCTTCTTATTCTTTTTCTTATTGTTAATATTATTATTATTATTATTATTACCATTATTATTTTTCCAACTCTCCCACTTCATCCTCTTATTCTTCTTTTTCTCCTTGTCCTTGTTGTTCTTCTTCTTCTTGTTTTCTTCTTATTCTTTTTCTTATTGATCATATTATTATTAATATTACTATTATTATTCTTCCAGCTCTTCCACTTCCTCCTCTTATTCTTCTTTTTCTCATTCTCCTTTTTCTTCTTCTTCTTCTTCTATTTTTCTTCCTCTTAATCTTTTTCTTCTTCTTCTTTTCCTTCTCCTTCTACTTCTTTTTCTTCTTCTTCTTCTTCTATTTCTTCTTCATCCTCCTCTTCTTCTTCTACTTTTTCTTCTTCTTTTCCTTCTTCTTCTAATACTACTACTACATCTTCTACTTTCTTCTTCTTCTTCATCTTCTTTTTATTATTCTTCTTCTAATTCTCCTTTTTTGGTTTGTTGCTCATCTTCTTCCTCTTCTTCTTCTTGTTCCTCCTCCTCCTATTCTTCTACTCCTTCTTCTTCTTCTTCGACCTATTGTTCTTTGTCCTCTTTCATTTCTACTTCTTCTTTTCTTCTTCTTTTACTTCTTTCCCTTCTCCTTCTGCTTCTTTGTCTACTTCTTCTTCTTCTTAATCTTCTTGTTCTTCTTTTTCTTCTTCTTAATCTTCTTCTTCTGCTTGTTCTTCTTCAACATCATCATCATCTTCGTTTCTTGGTCTTCTTCTATTTCTTCTTCTTCTTCTTCTTCTTCTTCTTCTAATTCTCCCTTTTCTTCCCTTCTTCTTCTTCTTCTTCCTCTCTTATTATTATTATTATTATTATTCTTCATATTCTTTTTCTTATTATTATTATTATTATTATTATTATTATTATTATTCCTCTAGCTCTTCCACTGTCTCATCTTCTTCTTCTTCTTCTTCTTCCTCTTCTAGTTTTTCTACCTCTTAAAATTCTTGTTCTTTTTCTTCTTCTTCTTCTCCTTCTTCTTCTTCTAGTTCTTCTTTTTCTTCTTCTATTTCTTCTTCTTCTTCTGCTACTTTTATTTCTTCTTCTTCTTATTCTTCTTGTTGTTCTTCTTCTTCTTCTTCTTGCACCAGCACTTCTTCTTCCTCTTCTTCCTCTTCTTCTTCTTCTTCTTTTTCTTTTGCTTCTTCTCCTTCTTCTTCTTCTTCTTCTTCTACTTCTTCTTCTTCTACTTCTTATTCTTCTTCTTCTTCTTCTTCTTCTTCTTCTCCTCCTCCTCCTCCTTCTTAATCATCATCATCATCACCTACTTCTTCTTCTTCTCCTTCTTTCTCTTCTTCTTCTTCCACTTCCTCCTCTTCTTCAACTTGTACTTCTTCTTCT
>JAIUJO010001562.1:122500-127500 GCA_023846275.1 Vanilla planifolia
TCTTCTTCTTCTTGTTCTTATACTTCTTCAAAATCATCACCTTCTTCTTCATCTTGTTCTTCTTCCTCTCCTTCTTCTTCTTCATCTTCTTCTTCTTCTTCTTCTTCGTCATGTTTTACTTCTTCTACTTCTTCTTCTAGTTGTTCTTCTTCAACTTCTTCTTCTTCTATTCCTTCTTCTTCTTCTTCTTCTTCTTCATCCACATCTTCTTCTTCTTCTTCTTCTTCCTCTTCATCTTCTTCTTCTCTTCTTCTTCTACTTCTTTTTCTTCTTCTTCCTCCTCCTCCTCCTTTTGCTCTTCCTTTTCCACTTCATCATCATCTTCTTCTACTTCTTCTTCTTCTTCTTCTTCTCCTCCTCCTCCTTCTCCCTCTGCTACTTCTTCTTATTCTTCTTCTTCTTCTTCTTCTTCTAATTCTTCATCTTCATCATCTTCTTCTTAATCTTCTTCTACTTCTTCTTCTTCTTCATGCTTTCTTTGCTTTTTTCTTCTTTTGCTTCTTCTTCAACTTCTTCTTCCTATTCTTCTTATTAATCTTCTTCTTCATCTTCTTCTTCACCTTCTCCTCCTCCTCCACCTCCACCTTCTTCTTATTCTTCTTCTTCATCTTCTTGTTCTTCTTCTTCTTCTTCTTCTTCTTCTTCTTCTTCTTCTTCTACCTCTTTTTCTATTTCTTCTTCTTCCTCCTCTTCTTCTTCTTCTTCTTCTAATTCTTCTTCTTCTTCTTCTTCTTCTTCTTCGTCTTCTTCTTCTTTTTATTCTACTACCTCCTCTTCTTATTCCTCTTATTCTTCTTCTTCTTCTTCTTCTTTTTCCTCTTCCACTTCTTCTTCTTTTACTTTTTCTTCTTCTTAATCATTTTCTCCTTCCCCATCTTCTTCTTCTAATAGTACTACTACTTCTTCTTCTTCATCTTCTTCTTCTTCATCTTCTTCTTCTTTATCATCTTCTTCTTCTTCCTCTTCTTCTTCTTCTTCTTCTTCTTCTTATTCCCCTTCCTCTTTTTCTTCCTCTTTTACTTTTTTTTTCTTTTTCATTTTTTTCTTCTTCTTCCTCTTCTTCTTCTTCTTCTTCTACTTCATCATCTTCTTCTTCTTCTTCTTCTTCTTCTTCTACTTATTCTTATTCTTCTTCCTCTTCTTCTTCTTCTATCTCTTTTTCTTGTTATTCATTTTCTTCTTTTTCATTTTCTTCTTCTTCTTCTTTGTCTTCTTCTACTTGCCCATCTTCTTCTATATCACCTTCTTCTTCTTCTTCTAAATTACTTCTTCTTCTTCTAAATTTCTTCTTCTTCTTCTTCTTCTTCTTTCTACACCTCTTCTTCTTCCACTTCTTTTTCTTCTTATTCTTCTACTTTTTATTTCACTCAATCTTTTTCTTTTTCTTCTTTTTCTCCTTCTTCTTCCTCTTCTTTTCTTCTTCTTCTTTGTCTTCTTCAATTTCTTCTACTTCTTCTTCTTCTTCTTCTTCTTCTTCTTCTTCATCATCCTTCTTGTCATCGTCTTCCTCATCTACTTCTTCTTTTTCTTCCTCTATTTTTTCTTGTTCTTCCTCTTCTTCCTTCTATTCTTGCTTTTTCTTCTTCTTCTTCTTATTCATCTTAATTTTCTACTTCTTCTTCTTCGTCTTCTTCTTCTTCTTCTTCTTGTTCTTCTTTTTTCTTTTCTTGTTCTTCGTCTCCTTCTTCTTTCTTTTCTTCTTGGTCTTCTTCCTCTTCTTCTTCATCTTCATCTTCTTCTTCCTCTTCTTCTTCTTCTTCTTCTTTTTCCTCTTCTTCTTCTTCTCCCTCTTCTTCTTCTTCTTCCTCTTCTTCCTCTTCTTCTTCCTCTTCTTCTTCGTCTTCTTCTTCTTCTTCTACTACAACTTCTTTTTTTTCTTCTTCATCTTCTTCTTCTTCTTCTGCCTCTTCTTCTTCTTCTTCTTCTTCTTCATCGTCTTCTTCTTCTTCTTCTTCTTCCTCAATTATTTCTTCTTTCCCTTCTACTCCTTTTTCTTTTTGTATTTTCTTCTTCTTCTTCTTCTTCTTCTTCCATCCTCTTCATCTTCTCTTTCTTCTTCTTTTGCCACTACATCTTCTTCTTCTTCTTCATCATTTTATTCTTCTTATACTTCTTCTTCTTGTTCTTCTTTTCCATCTTCTTTCTCTTCTTCTTCTTCTTCATCTTCTTCTTCTTCCCCTTCCTCTTCTTATTCATCGTCATCTTCTTCTCCTTCTAATTGTTCTTTTTCTTTATCGTCTTCTTCTTCTTCTAATTCTTCTTCTTCTTCTTCTTCTTCTTAACGTTCTTCTTCTTCTTCTTCTTCTTCTTCTTCTTCTTCTTCTTTTCCTGATTCTTTCTCTCCTTCTTCTTCTTCATCTTTTTCTTCCTCTTCCTCTTCTTCTTCTCCTTCTAATTGTTCTTCTTTTTCTCCTTCTTTATCTTTTTCTTCTTCTTCTTCAGCTTCTTCTTCTTTATCATCTTCTTCTTCTTCTAATTCTTCTTCTTCTTCTTCTTCATGTTCTTCTTCTTCTTCTTCTTCTTCTTCTGCTTCTCCTCCTTCTTCTTCTTCTTCTTCTTCTTCTTCTTTTACTTCTTTAATTTTTCTTATTCTTCATCTTCTTCTTCTTCTTCCTCATCTTTTTCTTCTTCTTTTTCTTCGCCTTCTTCTTCTTCTTCTTCTTCTTCTTCTTCTTATTCTTCTACTTCTCCTACTCCTCCTCCTCCTTCTTCTTCTTCTTAGACTTCTTCGTCTTAATCTTCCTTCTCGTCTTTGTCTTCCTCATCTACTACTACTTTTTCTTCTTCAATTTTTTCTTCTTCTTCCCCTTCTTCCTCCCATTTTTCCTTCTTTTTCTTCTTCATATTCTTCTTCTACTTCTTGTTAATCATCATCATCATCATCTTCTTCTTCTTCTTCCACTTCTCCTTTCTTTTCTTCTTCGTCTTCTTCTTCATCTTCTTCTTCTTCTTCCTCTTCTTCTTTCCCATCTTCTTCTTCTTCTTCTTCTTCTACTTCCTACAACACTTCTTCTTCTTATTACCTTTCTTGTTTGTCTACTACTTTTTCTTCTTCATCATCATTTTCTTTTTCTTCTTCTCCTTCTTCCCCTTCTTTTGCTTTTTCTTCTTCATCATCTTCTTCTACATTTTCTTCTTCTTCTTCTTCTTCATCATCATCTTCTTCCTCTTCTACTTCTTTTTCTTCCTCTGCTTCTTGTTCTTCTTCTTCTTCTGCTTCTTCTTCTTCTTCGTCTTCTTCTTCTTCTTCTTCTTCCTTTCTCTTCTTCATCTTCTTCTTCTTATTCTTCCATTTTTTCTTTCCCATCTTCTTCTTCTTCTTCCAATAACACTTCTTCTTCCTATTCCTCTTCTTCTTTTTTCTACTACTTCTTCTTCATCAACATTTTCTTCTACTTCTTCTCCTTCTTCCCCTTATTTTTCTTCGATTTTTTCTTCATCCTCTGATACATTTCCCTCTTCTTCTTCTACTTCATCTTCTTCTTTTTCTTCTTCTTTTCCATCTTCTACTTCTGCTTCTTGTTCTTCTTCTTCTTCTTTTTCTCTTTCTTTCTTTTCTTCTTCTTCTTCTTCTTGTTCCTCTTCTTCTTCTTCATCATCTTCTTTTTCTTCTAATTCTTCTTCTTCTTCATCATCATCATTTTTGTCTTCTTCTTGTTCATCTTCTTCATCATCAACATCATCATGATCATCTTCTTCTTCTTCTTCTTCTTCTTTCTACCTCTTCTTCTTCCTCTTCACCTTCTTCATATTCTTCTACTTTTTATTCCTCTTAATCTTTTTCTTTTTCTTCTTCTTCTTCTCCATCTTCTTCCTCTTCTTTTTCTTCTTTTTTTCCTTCATCAATTTCTTCTACCAATTATTATTCTTCTTCTTCTTCTTCTTCCTTTTCCTCTTTCCCATCTTCTTCTTCTTCTTCTTCTTCTTCTTTCTACCTCTTCTTCTTCCTCTTCACTATCTTCATATTCTTCTACTTTTTATTCCTCTTAAGCTTTTTCTTTTTCTTTTTTTCCTCTCCATCTTCTTCCTCTTCTTTTTCTTCTTTTTTCCCTTCATCAATTTCTTCTACCAATTATTATTCTTCTTCTTCTTCTTCTTCTTCCTCTTCCTCTTTCCAACTTCTTCTTCTTCTTCCTACAACACTTCTCCTTCCTATTCCTCTTCTTCTTTGTCTACTACTTTTTCTTCTTGAACATCATTTTCTTCTTCTTCTTCTCCTTCTTCCCTTTCTTTTGCTTCTGCTTCTTCCTCACCTTCTTCTACTTTTTCTTTTTCTTCTCCTTCTTCTTCTTCTTCTTCTTCCTCTTCTTGTTCTTCTCTCTTCTTCATCTTCATCTTCTTCTTCTTCCTGTTTTTCTTTCACATCTTCTTCTCCTTCGTCTTCTTCTTGCAATGACTGTTCTTTTTCTTCTTCGTCTTCTTCTCCTTCCTCGCCTTCTTTTGCTTCGACTTCTTCTTCATCTTCTTCCACATTTTCCTCTTCTTCTTCTTCTTCATCTTCTTCTACATTTTCCTCTTCTTCTTCTTCATCTTCTTCTTTTTCTTGTTCTTTTTCTTCTTCTACTTCTTCTTCTACTTCTTCTTCTTTTCCTTCTTATTCTTTCCCTTCTACTTCTTCTTCTTCTTCTTATTATTCTTATTCTTTGTCTTCTTCATTTTGTCTTTGCCTTCTAATACTTCTTCTTCTTCATCATCTCCTTCTTCTACATCTTCTTCTTCATCTTCTACTTCCTCTTCTTTTTATTCTGATTTTTGTTCTTCTTCTTTTTCATCTTCTTCTCCTTCTTCTTCTTCTTCTTCTTCTTCTATAGCTTGTTCTTCTTCTTCCTCATCTTCTTCTTCTTCTAATTCTTATTATTATCATTGTTATTATTATTATTATTATTATTATTATTATATTATTATTATTATTCTTTTTCCTCTTCTTATTCATTGTCTCCTTCTCCTTCTTTTTCTTCATCATCATCTTCTTCGTCTTCCTCGTACTCTTCCTCTTCTTC
>JAIUJO010001562.1:140000-142500 GCA_023846275.1 Vanilla planifolia
TCCCCTACTTCTTCTTTTTCTTCTTCATGTTCGTCCTCTTCTTCTTCTCCATCTTCTTCCTCTTCTTCTTTCTCTTCTTCCTCTTATTCTTCATTATCTTCTTCTTCGTCTTCTTCTTTTTCTTCTACATTTTCTTCTTCTTCTTTGTCGACTTCTTCTTCTTCTTCTTCTACTACTACTTCTTCTTTGTCTTCTTCTTTGTATTCTTCTTCTTCTTTTTCTTCTTCTACTTTTTACTTTCTTCTTCTTCTTCTTCTTCTACTACATCTTCTTTGTCTTCTTCTTTGTATTCTTCTTCTTCTTTTTCTTCTTCTACTTTTTACTTTCTTCTTCTTCTTCTTCTTCTTCTTCTTTGTCTTATTTGATTTCTTCTTCTTCTTCTCCTTCTTCTTCTTCTTCTTCTTCTACTCCCTCTTCTTCATCTTTTCTTCTTCTCTTCCTAATCCTCGACTTCATCTACTTCTTCTTCTTCTTCTTCTTCTTCTTCTTTCCATTATTCTGCTTCTTCTTCCTCTTCTGCTTCTTCTTATTCTTCTTCTTCTTCTTATTATTATTCTAATTGTACTTCTTCTTCTTCTTCTTCTTCTTCGTTTTCTTCTTCTTCGTCTTCTTCTTCTTCTTCTTCATCTTCTTCTTCTTCTTCATCATCATCATCATCAACTTCTTCTTCTACTACTTGTTCTTCTTTTTCTCCTTCTTCTTCTACTTCTTCTTCTTCTTCTTCTTCTTCTTCTTATTCATCTTCTTCAACTTTATTTTCTTCTTCTTCAAGTTCATCTTCTTTACTTATTCTTCTTCTACATCATCTTCTTCTTCTTATATTCTTTTTCTTCTTCTTCTCCTTCTTCTTCTTAATCATCATCACCATGTTCTTCTTCTTCTTCTTCTTCTTCTTTTTCATCTTCTTCTTCTTCATCTTCCTCTTCTTCTTCATCTTTTTCTTCTTCTTCTACTTCTTCATCTCCATCATCTTCATCATCTTCTTCTTCTACTTCTTCTTCTTTGCCTTCTTTTACTTCTTCTTCTTCTTCTTCTTAAACTTCTTCTTCTTCTTCTTCTTCTTCTTCATAATCTTCTTCTTTTTCTTCTTCTTCTTCTTCTTCTTCTTCTTCTTCCTCTTCTTCTTCTTCTTCTTCGTATTCTTCTTCTTAGTCTTATTCTTTTTCTTCTTCTTCTTCTTCTTCTTCTTGAACTTCTTCTTCATCATCATCTTCTTCCTCTTCTTCCTCATCTTCCTCAGCTTCACCTTCTTCGACTTCTTCTTCTTCTTCTTGTTTGACTTGTTCTTCTTTTTAATTTTTTACTTCTTCACCTTCTTCGTCTTCTTCTTCTTCTTCTTCTTCTTTTTCTTCTTCTTCATCTACTTATTCTTCTCCTTCTTCTTCTTATTCTTCTTCTTTTTCTACTTCCTCTTTTTCTTCATCACCTTCTTCTTCTTCTTCTTCGTCTTCTTCTTCCACTTCTTTGTCTTTTTTATCTTCTTCTTCTTCTACTTCTTCTTCTTCTTCTTCTTCATCCTCTTCTTCTTCTTCATCCTCTTCTCCTTCTCCTTCTTCTTCTTCTTTTTCTTCTTCTTCTTCTCCTTTTCCTTATTCTCACTTTTCTTCTTCTTCTTCTTCTTCTTCTTCTTCTTCTTCTTCTTCTTTTTCTTCTTCCTCTTCTTCCTCTTCTTCGAGTTCTTCATCTTCCTCTGCTTTGAGCTCTTCTTTTTCTATTTCTTCTTCTTCTTATTATTATTATTCTTATTTTTCTTCTTCTTCTTCTTATTCCAGTTCTTCTTCTTCTTCTTCTTCTTCTTCTTTGTCTTCTTCTTCTTGTTCTTCTTCTTATACTTCTTCTTCTTCTCCTCCTTCTCCTTCTTCTTCTTCTTCTTCTTCTTCTTCTTCTTTGCCTCCTACATCTTCTACTCCATCTTCTTCTTCTTCTTTTTCTTCTTCATCTTTTCCTTCCTCTAATTCTTCTTCTACTTCTACATCTTCATTGTCATCTTGTTTTTCTTGTTCTTTTTGTTCCTTTTCTTCTTCTTCTTCTTCTTCTTCTTCATCTTCTTCTTCTTCTTCTTCTTCTTCTTCTTCTTCTTGTCTTCTTTGTCTTCTTCTTCATCTTCTATTCATTTCTTCTTCTTCTTCTTCATCATCTTCTTCCTCTTCTCCTTCTACTACTACTTCTTCTTCTTCTTCTCCTCCTTCCTCTTCCTCTTCTTTTCTTCTTTTAGTTCTTCTTCTTCTCAATCATCATATTCTTCTCCATCACCTTCTTCTTCGTGTCCTTCTTCCTCTTCTTCATCTTCTTCTTTTTCTCCTTGCTTTTCTTGTTCTTCTTCTTCTTCTTCTTCTTCTTTGTGTTCTTCTTCTTTGTGTTCTTCATCTTCTTCTTTGTCTTCTTCGTCTTCTCCCACTTCTTCTTCTTCTTCTTCTTCTTTTTCTTCTTCTTCTTCTTCTTCTTCTTCTTCTTCTTCTTCTTCTTCTTCTTCTTGTTTTTCTTCTTCTTCTGCTTCATC
>JAIUJO010001562.1:150000-154324 GCA_023846275.1 Vanilla planifolia
CTTCTTCTTGTTCTTCTTTGTCTTTCTCTTCATCTTCATCTTCTTCATCTTCTTCTTCTTCTCCTTCTTCTTCTTCTTCTTCTTTGTCTCCTTCTTCTTCTTCTTCTTCTACTTCTTTTCCTTCTTCTTCCTATTCTTTTTCTTCCTCTTCTTTGTCTTCCTCTGCTTTGCCTTTTTGTTCGTCATTTTTTCTTCTTTTTCTTCGTCTTCTTCATCATCATCATGATCTTTATTTTCTTCTTCTTCTTCTACATCTTCATCGTTATATTCTTCTTCCACCTCATCTTTTTCTTCTCCTTCATCTTCTCTTTGACCTTCTTCTTCGACATGTTATTCTTCTTCCTCTTCTTCTCCTTCTTCTAATTCTTCTTCTTCTCTATCTTCTCCTTCTTAATATTGTTTCTTTTCTTCTTCTTCTTCCTTGTTTGCTTTTTGTTCTTCTTCTTCCTCTTCTTCTTCTTCGTCTTCTACTTCTTTTCTTCTTGTTCTTTTTTTTCAACTTATTCTTCTACTTCTTCTCCTTCAATTCCCTCTTCTTCTTCTTCTTCTTCTTCTTCTTTCTTTACTTCATCTTCATCTTCATCTTCTACATCTTCTTCTTCTTCTTATTTTTCTTTTTGTTCTTCTTCTTTTTTTCTTCCTCTTCTCCCTCTCCTTTTTGTTCTTCTTCTTCTTCAATTCCTTCTTCTGCTTCATTTTCTTCTTCTTCTTCTTTTTGTTCTTCTTTTACTTCTTCTTCTTCTTCGTCCTCTTCTTCTTCTTCTTTGTCATCTTTATTTTGTTGTTGTTCTTCTTCTTCTTCATCTTCTGCTACTTTTTTCTCTTCTTCTACTACTACTTTATCATCTTCTTTTTTATCCTCTTTTCTTCTTCTTCATCTTCTTTGTCTTCTTCTTCTTGTTTTTGTTCTTCTTCTTCTTCTTTGCCTTCTTCTTTTTCTTCATCTTCTTCTTCTTTTTCTTCTTCCTTTTCTTCTTCCTTTCTTTCTTTTTCTACTTCTTTTACTACTACTACTTATTGTTCTTCTTTTTCTTCACCTTCTTTTTCTTCTTCTTCTTCTTCATCATCATCTTTCCTACATTTTCATTTTCTTCTTCTTCTTCTTTATCATCTCCCTCTACTTATTCTTCTTCTTCTACTCTCCATTGCCTTCTTTTGATCTTCTTCTTTTTTTTCTTCTTCTTCTACTTCTTCTTCTTGTTCTTCTTCTTCTTGTTCTTCTTCTTTGTCTTCTTCTTCTTCTTTTCTTCTTCTTCTTCTTCTTCTTCTTCTTCTACTTCTTCTTCGTCTTCTTCCTCTTCGTCTTCTTCTTCTTCTTCCTCTTCTTCTTCTTCTTCATCATCTTCTTCTTCTTCTTCGACTTCTTTAACTTCTTCCCCTTCTTCTACCTCTTCTTCTTCTTCGTCTTGTACTTCTTCTTGTTCTGCTTCTTTTCTTCTTCTTATTCCTCTTCTTCTTCTTTCTATTCTCCATCTTCTTCTTCTTTGCCTTCTTCTTTTTCGTCTTCTTCTTCTTCTTCTTTGTTTTCTTCTTCTTCTTCCTCTTCTTCTTCTACTTCTTCTAATTTTTCTTCTTCTTCTTCTTCTTCATCATCTTTTTCTTCTTCTTCTACTTCTTCTATTTCTTCTTCTTCGTCTTCTTCTTCTTGTTGTTCTTCTCCTTCTTCTTCTCTGATAACTTCATCTTCTTCTTCGTCTTCTTCTTCTTCTTCGTCTTCTTCATCTTCTTCTTCTTCTTCTTCTTCTTCTTCTTCTTCTTCTTTGTTGCCTTCCTCTTCTTCCTCTTCTTCGTCTTTCCCTTCTTAGTCTTCTTCTACTTCGCCTTCTTCTTCTTCGTCTTCTTCTACTTCGCCTTCTTCTTCTTCGTCTTCTTCTTCTGTTTCTTTTTCTTCTTCTTCTTCTTCTCTATCTTCTACTTCTTCTTCTTCTTCTTCCACTTCTTCTTCTTCTTCTTCGACCTCTACTTGTTCTTCTTCCACTTTTTCTCCTTTTTTTGTCTTCTTCTACTTCATCATCTTCTTCTTTGCATTTTTCTTTTCCTTCTTCTACTTGTCTTCTTTTTCTCCATCTTCTTCATTTTCTTCCTCTTCTTCTTCTCCTCCTTCTTCTTCTTATTCTTCTTCTACTTCTTCTTCATTTTCTTCTTCTTTTTCTTCTTCTTATTCTTCGACTTTTTCTTCTTCTTCTTCTTCTTCTTGTACATCATCTCCGTCTTGTACATCTTCTCCTTCTTCTTTATCTTCTTCCTCTTCTTCTTCTTCTTCCTCTTATTTTTCTTCTTCATGTTCTTCTTCTTCTTCTTCTTCTTCTACTTCTTCTTCCTCCTCTTTTTCTTCTTCGTGTTCTTCTTCTTCTTCTGAATCTTTTTCGTCTTCTTCTTCGACTTCCTCTTCTTCTTCTTCTTCTTCTTCTTCTTCTTATTCTTCTTCATTTTCTTCTTCTTCTTTGTCTTCTTCGTCTTCTTTTTCTTCGTCTTCTTTGTCTTCTTCTTTGTCTTCTTCTTCTTCTTCTTCTTTTCTCTTCTTCCTCCTCTTCTTCTTCTACTTCTTCTTCTTCTTCTTCTTCTTCTTCTTCATCTTCTTCTTCTGCTACGTCTTCTTCTTCTTCTACGTCTTCTTCTTATTCTTCGTTGTCTTCTTCTTCATCTTCTTTTTCTTCTTCTTCTACTTCCTTTACATCTTCTTATTCTTCTTCTTCTTCTTCTCCTTCATCTTCTTCGATTTCTTCTTCTTCTTCATCTTCTTCTTCTACTTCTTCGTCTTCGTCTTCTTCTTCTTCCTATTCTTCGTCTTCATCTTCTTCTTCTTTGTTCCTATCCTCTTCTTCCTCTTCTTTGACTTTCCCTTCTTAGTGTTCTTCTTCTTGGATGTCTTCTTCTTCATCTTCTTCTTTTTCTTTTGTTTCTTTTTCTTCTTCTTCTTCCTCTTCTTCTTCTTCTTCTTCTTCATCTTCTTCTTCTCCTTCTTCCACTTCTTTTTTTCTTCTTCCTCTTCTTCTTCTTCTTTGACTTCTTCTTGTTCTCCTTTTTCTTCTTCTTCTTCTTGCTCTTCTTCTTCCTCTTTTTCTCCCTTTTTGTCTTCTTCTTCTTCCTCTTCTTCTTCATCATCTTCTACTTCTTCATCTTCTTCTTCTTCATCTTCTTCTTTGCCTTCTTCTACATTGTCTTCTTTTTCTTCTTCTTCTTCTTTTTCTTCCTCTTCTCCTTCTCCTTCTTCTTCTTATTCTTCTTCTAAATCTTCTTCATTTTCTTCTTCTTCTTCTTCTTCTTATTCTTCTACTTCTTATTCTTTTTCTTGTACTTCATCTTCTTCTTCTTCCTCTTCATCTTCTTCTTTTACTTCTTCTTCTTCTTCTTCATCTTCATGTTCTTCTTCTTCATTTTCTTCTTGTTCGTCTTCTTGTTCATCTTCTTCTTCTTCTTCTTACTCTTCTTCTTCTTCGTATTCTTCTTCTCCTTGTTATTCTTCTTCTTCTTCCTCCTCCTCTACTTCTATGTTTTGTCCTTCTTCTTTCCTTCTTTCAGAAAAAAAAACACAATTTTGGGGAGAGATCCATTGCAGAGTTGGCCGCGGCGGAGCGCTCTTTCTTTCTGTGTGGGACGATGCCGGGGGAATGCATCGAGGCGGTGTTGGAATCTTCTTTTTAGGAATTTGATGAGGAGAAAATCGGAATGGAAAATTTCCGATTTGGAAAATGAAGAGACGAAAGAAAGAAAAAGAATATTCTGATCTTTATTCAAAAAGATCCACCCATGTGGTAATTTATAGGGATACTAAGCAGAAGGAAAATTTGATTTCTAGTAGAAATAAAAAGAATACTAGTCAAAATGATGATCTAGTGAAAATGGAAGAGGCAGAAATAAGTGGATTCGGGTTCATAGTAAGGACCTCATACAAAAGAACGAAATGGTTAATAATACAATCAACCAACGAATTACTATGTCCTTAATAGCCAGTTGGTCACACCTACAACCAAAATGGAAACCAAGCATTTCATAAAAATAACATCTTATTCTTGCATCGAAACATATAAATGTTGACAAATCTGGCAAACACAAAACTTGGTACAAGATAATGGTTCAGTAATTGAAAAATTAGATTATTCAGGAATGTACATTGAATGCTAATATCATACATGAAATCTCTGGTAGCGAATTCATAATCATAATCATCATCATCATCATTGTCCCGGAATAAATTAAACAAAACATATGGTAGAACTAGGAAACTTATTGTATAAGGCCGCCCAAATGCTATATGAAAAAAAAAGGAGAAGAAGAAGAGGAAGAAGAAGAAGAAGAAGAAGAGGAGGAAGAAAAAGAATAT
>JAIUJO010002196.1:17500-20000 GCA_023846275.1 Vanilla planifolia
CATTTGAGAATACCCTCCCAAGATTTTCCAAGCCATTTGTTATATCATTAAACTGTAAAAACATGCTTTTAATACTCTCATCGGGATTCATTCTAAAAAGTTCATAGTCATGGGTGAGGATGTTAATTTTTGTCTCTTTCACTTGTGATGTGCCCTCATAAGTTCAAGTTTTTTCCACACCTCAAATGCCGTATGCAAATTCATAATTTATGTAAACTCACTAAGAGAAATTTCACAATGAAGATAGTTCAATGCCCTAGCATTTAATTGAGACAATCTTTTGTGCTCAACATTAAGCTCACTAAAAGGCTTGACTTCATTAGTAGAAGAATTTCTTGGAAGTTCACAAGGCTTAGTCATAACTTCCCATAATTCTAAATCAATAGATTGAATAAAAATTCTAAAACGATTCTTCCAATACAAGTAAAATTCTCCTTTAAATAAGGGAGGCCGATTTGAAGAAAAACCTTCACACAAAGTTGCACTCATCTCAACCAAAGAAGAAGCCATAAAACCAAAAATCTCAAAACCACAAAAATTATGAGAAAACCTTCTCTTAGCATAAGCTGATCTTCCACGTGATGTTACTCACGTAAATTAGGATTCCTGGCTCTGATACCAATTGAAGTTCTTTGTGCTTAAGGAAATCCCACAAGAGGGGGGGTGAATTGTGGTAAAAAAAATTTTCTTTCGATTTTAGGTTTCAATTAAAAATTAAATCTTTTAAGCACGAATAAGAAGAAATATAACACAAAAGATTTTTAAGGTGGTTCGACTCAAAATCGAGCCTACGTCCACCTCCAACCAATGTTGGGAAAAAACAACACTAAAAATACCAAATGACAATCGAGGTTTTTCGTATGGTTCACCTCAAACCTACTTGGGATTTTCCCTACGGCTAATCCCGAAACTACTTGAGTTTTTCTAGGCTCAACTCAAACCCCGGGCTTTTGCACAATGCCGGGATGCCCTTACCCCAAAGAAAAGAATATAAAAATTGGCAAAACTTAAAATAACTTTAAGTGAAATAAGAGGCACACACGACCAAAAAATAGAGGAATAGAGATTGAGAGATTGTTGAAGCAATAACCTCTAATTTCGGAATCCTTCTTACAACTTTGTCTTTATGAAATTGGAAGCCCGTATTCACTTGATTTTGCTCGAAGTCGTGATCGAAAAGCTTTGAGATCTTAGCAAATGTAACCTCTAGAAGTTCTTTATTCTTCCTTATTTATAGAGCTTAAATTTGAGCTCTAAAACTACTCCCAACGGCTCTTAAAATCAACAAGCCGTTTGGGTAACGGATGGAAAGCAGCTACCGTCTGATTCGAGCCCAAACACGAACGGCAAGGATTGAATCTCGAATTTACCGTTTGACATTAATCCCGTCCATTCGATCTAGGCGGGCTTCATCTGAGCATTTGGATTGCGCGCACGCTGCCCTATATGTATTAATATAATGTGTCCAGACTTAATTCAAATTAAAAACACTTTACCTCAATGGTTATGTGTTCTAACACATATCTACAGAGCCTGGGTTCGATTCTCCTGCATGTCATTTTACGCGGAATGATCTTAGCCGTCCGATCGTGCTTGTCCTTCTGACTTCTTTGATAGTAAGGTTGGATTTTAATCCCACATCGTGGAAAATTCTTTGCCATTATGCTTTAAAGGTAATTCGCTTCCTGTTACTCTCGAGCCAGTTTAGGCTTGGCTCCACCCTTCCTTGACCAGGATTTCATGACCTGGTTTGGGTTGACTTGATCTTGCACTGTTCCTTTTAGCATTGCCTGCGGGCTAAATTTGCCGTTCTGTGGAGCGTCGCCTGTGGCCTGAATTTGCCGTGATTCGTTCGGCGTTGCCTGCTGCCTTAATTCATTTGGACTACGAGCGCCCCTATCGGGTTAGTCCACCAATTTTTTATATTTATTTTTTTTTAATTTCTAAAAGCTTGGATGGGCCATTGGTCGGGTCGGGTCGACCCTCCCAATGCTACAGTGAAAATTCCCGAGAGTAACGTTGTTTTAGGGTGTTTTGTGGGAATTTTTGTGCAAAAATTTTAAATATAAGTGTACCAAAATAATTTTATATTATCATAGTATTATAAGTTTTCTAAATGACTACCAAAAAAATTTCATGAAAAATAATTCTTAAATAATTTTAAAAAATCAAATACCAATGTCTATATTTTTCGTCAATAATGCTTGGCCCAAAAATCAAAATTCAATAATTATTAATTTTATAACATTTTTAACTATTAATACTACTAGTGTGCCACATCATCTAAAAATTTAGACATATCAAATTTAAGAAAAAAAAAAAGAAAATCAAGTATGAAAACTTTAGTACATGTCTTCAATTTTCTTGAGGCTTGTCATGACTTCAAGAGCATTGAAGACCACTATTTAAGGCATTTAAAGTTCATGGCTTGTCTTAATTGAATATCAACAATTTTTTTTAGAACAAGCCAATATGAAATATAAACATTTATGCTTGACTC
>JAIUJO010002196.1:22500-25000 GCA_023846275.1 Vanilla planifolia
TCTTTTCTTCTGCTCTTTTTCTTGTTCTTCTCCTTTTACTTCTTTTCCTGTTTCTATTTCTTCTTTTTCCTCTTCTACTTCTTCATCGTCATCTTCTTCTTCTTCTTCTTCTTCTCTGTCTTTTTCATCTTCTTCTTCATCTTCCTCTCCTTGTTCTTCGTATTTACCTTCTCCTTCCTCTTCTTTTTGTTCTTCCTTTTCTTCTTTTATTCATTCTTCTTTTTCTTCATCTTCCTCTCCTTCTTCTTCTTCTCTTCCTTCTCCTTCTACTTCTTCTTATTGTTGTTCTTCTCCTTTTCTTCCTCCTCCTTCTATTCTTCTTCTTCCTCTTCTTCTTCTTCTTCTTCTTCTTCGTCTCCTTCTTCTTCTTCTTCTTCTTCATTTTCTTCTTCTTCTTCTTGTTCTTCTAGTTCGTTTCTTTCTTTTTCTTCTTCTACTTCTTCTTCTCTTACTTATTATTGTTTTTATTATTATTGTTATTATAGTTATTATTGTTGTTATTACTATCATTATTGTTACTATTCTTCTTCTTCTTCTTCTTCTCTTCTCCTTCTCCATCTTCTTCTTCTTCCTCCTTTTCTTCTTCTCCTTCTTCTTCTTCTTCTTCTCCTTCTTCTTCTTCTTCTTCTTCAAATTCTTCTACATCTTCTTTCTGTTCTTCTTTCTCTTCATCTTTTACTTCTTCTTATTTTTCTTCTTCGTCATCTTTTCCTTTTTCTTCTTCTTATTCTTCTTTTTCACCTTCTTCCTCTTCTTCTTCTTTTTCTTCTTCAACTACTTATTCTTCTTCTTCTTCATCTTCCTTTTCTTTCTCTTCTTCTTCTTTACCATCATCATCATCCTCTTCTTCCTCTTCTTCTTCTTCTTCTTCTTCATCTTCTTCTACATCTTCCTTCTGTTCTTCTTCCTCTTCAACTTTTACTAATTCTTCTTCTTCTAGTTTTTCTTCTTTATCATCTTTTTCTTCTTCTTCTTATTCTTCTTCTACTACTACTACTTCTTCTTCTTCTTCTTCTTTTGCTTCTTTTACTCATTCTTCTTTTTCTTCATCTTCCTCTCCTTCTTCTTCTTCTCTTCCTTCTCCTTCTACTTCTTCTTATTGTTGTTCTTCTCCTTTTTCTTCCTCCTCCTCCTTCTATTCTTCTTCTTCTTCTTCTTCTTCTTCTTCTTCTTCTTCTTCTTCTTCTTCGTCTCTTTCTTCTTCTTCTTCTTCTTCATTTTCTTCTTCTTCTTGTTCTTCTAGTTCTTTTCTTTCTTTTTCTTCTTCTACTTCTTCTTCTCTTACATATTATTGTTTTTATTATTATTGTTATTATTGTTTTTATTATTATTGTTATTATTGTTATTATTGTTGTTATTACTATCATTATTGTTACTATTCTTCTTCTTCTTCTTCTTCTCTTCTCCTTCTCCTTCTTCTTCTTCTTCTTCCTTTTCTTCTTCTCCTTCTTCTCCTTCTTCTTCTTCTTCTTCTCCTTCTTCTTCTTCTTCTTCTTCTTCTCCTTTTTTTCTTCTTCTTCCTCCTCTTCTTCTTCATCTTCTCTTTCTTCTGTTTATTTTCTTCTTCTTCTTCTCTTTCTTATTATTATTATTATTATTATTATTATTATTATTATTATTATTGTTACACTTCTTCTTCTTCTTCTTCTTCTTCTTCTTCGTCTTCTTCTTCTCCTACTTTTGTTGTTGTTCTTCTTCTGCTACTTTGTCATCTTCATCTTCCACTGCTTCTTCTCCTTCTCCTTCTTAATATTCTTTTTTCCCTTTCTTCTTATTCTTCTCCTCCTTAATCTTCTTCTTAATGTTTTTCTTTATCTTCTTCTTCTTTTCTTCTCCTCCTCCTCCTCCTTCTCCAGCTTTTTCTTCTTCTTCTTCTCGTTCATCTTCCTCTCCTTCTCCTTTTTCTCCTCCTCCTCCTTCTTCTTCTTCCTCCTCCTCTTCTTCTATTTCTTCTTCTTCTTCTTCTTCTTCTTCTTTCTCCTCCTCCACTTCCTCTTCTTCTTCATCTTCTTCCTCCCCATGTTCATCTTCTTCTTCTGCTTCTTCTTCTTCTTCCTCCTCTTTTTCTTCTTTTTCTTCCTCTTCTTTTTCTTCTTCTCCCTTTTCTTCTTTTCCCTTTTCTTCTTCTTCTTCTTATTCTTGTTCTTCATATCCTTCTTGAACTTCTCCTTCTTCTTCTTGTTCTTCTTCTTCTACTACTACTAAAACTTCCTCTTTTTCTTCTTCGTGTTCTTCTTTTTCTTCTTCATTTTCTTATACTTTTTCTCCTTCAACTTTTAGTTCTTCTTCTTCTTCTTCTTCTTCTTCTTCTTCACCCTCTTCTTCTTCTACTTCTTTTTTTTCTTCTTCTTCTTCTTCTCCTTCTCCTTCTCCTTCTTAATCTTCTCCTTCTCCTTCTCCTTCTTCTTCTTCTTCTTCTTCTTCTCCTTCTCCTTCTACTTTTTCTTCTACTTCTTCTTCTTTTTCTTATTCTTCTCCTTTCTTCCTACTCATTCTCCTC
>JAIUJO010002196.1:35000-37500 GCA_023846275.1 Vanilla planifolia
TTTTCTTCTTCTACTTCTTCTTCTCTTACATATTATTGTTTTTATTATTATTGTTATTATTGTTTTTATTATTATTGTTATTATTGTTATTATTGTTGTTATTACTATCATTATTGTTACTATTCTTCTTCTTCTTCTTCTTCTCTTCTCCTTCTCCTTCTTCTTCTTCTTCTTCCTTTTCTTCTTCTCCTTCTTCTCCTTCTTCTTCTTCTTCTTCTCCTTCTTCTTCTTCTTCTTCTCCTTTTTTTCTTCTTCTTCCTCCTCTTCTTCTTCATCTTCTCTTTCTTCTGTTTATTTTCTTCTTCTTCTTCTCTTTCTTATTATTATTATTATTATTGTTACACTTCTTCTTCTTCTTCTTCTTCTTCTTCGTCTTCTTCTTCTCCTACTTTTGTTGTTGTTCTTCTTCTGCTACTTTGTCATCTTCATCTTCCACTGCTTCTTCTCCTTCTCCTTCTTAATATTCTTTTTTCCCTTTCTTCTTCTTCATCTCCTCCTTAATCTTCTTCTTAATGTTTTTCTTTATCTTCTTCTTCTTTTCTTCTCCTCCTCCTCCTCCATCTCCAGCTTTTTCTTCTTCTTCTTCTCGTTCATCTTCCTCTCCTTCTCCTTTTTCTCCTCCTCCTCCTTCTTCTTCTTCCTCCTCCTCTTCTTCTATTTCTTCTTCTTCTTCTTCTTCTTCTTCTTTCTCCTCCTCCACTTCCTCTTCTTCTTCATCTTCTTCCTCCCCATGTTCATCTTCTTCTTCTGCTTCTTCTTCTTCTTCCTCCTCTTTTTCTTCTTTTTCTTCCTCTTCTTTTTCTTCTTCTCCCTTTTCTTCTTTTCCCTTTTCTTCTTCTTCTTCTTATTCTTGTTCTTCATATCCTTCTTGAACTTCTCCTTCTTCTTCTTGTTCTTCTTCTTCTACTACTACTAAAACTTCCTCTTTTTCTTCTTCGTGTTCTTCTTTTTCTTCTTCATTTTCTTATACTTTTTCTCCTTCAACTTTTAGTTCTTCTTCTTCTTCTTCTTCTTCTTCTTCTTCTTCTTCACCCTCTTCTTCTTCTACTTCTTTTTTTCTTCTTCTTCTTCTTCTCCTTCTCCTTCTCCTTCTTAATCTTCTCCTTCTCCTTCTCCTTCTTCTTCTTCTTCTTCTTCTTCTCCTTCTCCTTCTACTTTTTCTTCTACTTCTTCTTCTTTTTCTTATTCTTCTCCTTTCTTCCTACTCATTCTCCTCCTCCTCTTCTTCTTTTTTGCCTTCTTCTTCCTCTTATTATTATTATTATTATTATTATTATTGTTATTATTATTGTTGTTGTTATTATTTTTCTTCTTCTTCGACTACTCCTTCATCTTCTTTTTCTTCTCCTTCGCCAACATCTTCTTCTTTTACTTCTTCTACCTCTTTTACTTATTCTTCTTCTTCTCCTTCTTCTTCATTTGTTCTTATTCTTATCCTTCTTCTTCTTTTACTTCTTCTGTTTGTTGTCTTTCTACTTTTTCTTCTTCTACTTCTTCTTCCTCTTCTTCGTAATATTATTACTATTATTATTATTATTGTTTGTCTTCCTCTTCTTCTTTTTCTTTTTCTTCTTTTTTTTCTTCTTCACCTTCTTCTTCTTCTTATAATTATTTTTCATGGTCCTCTCCTTCTTCTTCTTCTTCTCCTTCTTTTTCTTCTTCTTCTTCTACTTCTACTTCTTCTACACCTTTTTCATCACCTTCTTTTTCTTCTTCTTCTCCACCTTTTTCTTCTATTTTTTCCTCTTCTCCTAATTCTTCTTCTTCTTCTTCATCATCTTCTTATTCTTCTCTTTCTTCTCCATGTCCTTCTCCTTCTACTACTTCTGCTTCTTCACCTTCTTCTTCTTCTTCTTCTTCTTCTTTTCTTCTTCTTCTTCTTCTTCTCCTTCTCCTTCTTGATCTCCTTCTTGTTCTTCTTCTTCTTTTTCTTCTCCTTCTTCTCCTCCTCCTTCTCCCTAATCTTCATCTCCATCTTCTTCTTCTTCCTCCTTACTTCTTCATTTCTACTTCTTCTTCTTCTTCTTGTTCTTGTTCTTCTTCTTCATCTTCTTCTTTATCTTCTTCTTTTTTTTCTTATTTTTCATCTTCATATTCTTTGCCTTTTTATTCTTCTTCTTCTTCTTCTCCTTCTTTTTCTTGTGCTTCTTCTTCTTGTTTTACCTCTTCTTCATCTTCTTCTTCTTCTCCTTCTTTCTCTACTTGTTTTACTTCATCTTCTTCTTCTTCGTCTTCTTCTTCTTCTTCTTCTTCCTCTTCTTCGTCATCTTCTTCTTCTTCTTCTTTTTCTCTTCTTTTTCTTCTTCTTCTTCCCCTTCTTGTTCATCTTCGTATTGTTATCTTTATTCTTCTTCTTCTTCTTCTTCTTCTGCATCTTCTGCTTCTTCTTCTACATCTTTTTCTTCTTCTTCTTCTTCTAGTACTACTACTACTTCTTTTTCCTCTTCTTCTTCTTCTTTTTCTTCTTCTTCTTCTTCTTCTTCTTCTTCCACTTCTTCCT
>JAIUJO010002196.1:82500-90000 GCA_023846275.1 Vanilla planifolia
TCACCTTTTTTCTTCTATTTCCACTTCTACTACAACTTCTTCTTCTAATTTTTTTACTTTTTATTATTCTTATTATTATTACTACTATTATTATTATTACTATTCTTCTTCTTCTTCTTCCTCTTCTGCTCCTTCTTCTTCATCTTCTTCGTCATGTTCTTGTCTGTCTTTCTCTTCTTCTTGTTCTTCTTCTTCTTCTTCTTCTTGTTCTTCTTCTTCTTCCTCATCATCTTCTTCTTCTAGAACCTCTTCTACCTGTTCTGGTTCTTCTCATTTTTCTTCTTCTTCTTCTTCTTCCTCTTCCTCTTCATCTTTTATTCATCATCATCTTCTACTTCTCCTTCTCCTTCTACTTTTTCTTCTTGTTCTTCTTCTTATTCAACTTCATCTGCTCTTCTTCTTCTTCTTCTTATTCTTCTTCTGCCTCGACCCCCTCCCCCTCCTTCTCTTCTTCTTCTTCTTCTTCTTCTTCTTCAACTTCTTCCTCCTCTTCTACCTCTTCTTATTTTTCTTATGGTTCTTCTACTTTTCTTCTTCTTCTTTTTCTTTTTTTTTCTTCTTCTTCTTCTTCTTCCTCTTCCTGTTCTTCTTCCTCCTCTTCTTCTCCTTCTTATTCTTCTTTTTATTCTTCTTCTTCTTCTTCTTCTTCTTCTTCATCTTCATCTACTTCTCCTTTTCCTCTTCTTCTTCTTCTTCGTCTTCTTCTAATTCTACTTCTTCTTCTTACTCTTCTTCTCTTTTTCCTTCTACTTAATAATATTATTATTATTTTTGTTATAATCATTATCATTACTATTATTATTGTTATGACCATTATTATTATTAGTATAATTATTATTAGTATTATTTTTTTTGTTATTCTTATTATTGTTATACTTCCTCTTCTTCTTTTTCTTCTTCATCTAAGTTTTTTTGTTCTTCGACTTTTTCTTCTTCTTCCTCTTCTTCTTCTTCAACTTCTTATCCTTCTTCTTCTTTAGATTCTTCTTCTTCATCAACATTCTCTCCTTCTTCTTCTCCTGCTTCTTCGTGTTCTTCTTCTACATCTTCTTCTTGTTTTTATTCTACTCCTTTTTATTATCACTTTTACTATTATTGTTATTATTATTATTATTATTATTATTATTATTATTATTATTATTATTTATTTATTTTCTTCTTCTGGTACTACTTCTTCTTCTTCTTCTTCTTCCTCTCCTTCTTCTTTTACTGCTACTTATTCTTCTTCTTCTACTTCTTGTTTTTATTCTTCCTCATCTTCTTCTTTTACATCTTTTTATTCATCCTCTTGTTATTATTCTTCTTCTTCTTTTTCTTCCTCGTCCACTCCTTTTTTTCTTTATCTTCTTCTTCTACTTCATCTTAATCTTTTTCCTTTACTCTTTCTTCCTATTCTTATTCTTATTCTTCTTCTACTTCTTTTTTTCTTCTTCTTCTTCTTCTTCTTCTTCTATTTCATCTTCTTCCTAATCTTCTTCTTCTTGTTCTTCTTCATCTTCTTCTTCTTCCTCTTCTTCCTCTTCTTCTTCTTCTTCTCCTTCTCCATCTTCTTAATCTTCTTCTTCTTCATCATCATCTTCTTCTTTATCTTCTTCTTCTTCTTCTTCTTCTTCTTCCACCTCTCCTTCTTCTACTTCATCATCATCATCATCTTCTTCTTCTCATTCTTCACCTTCTTCCTTCTTTTTCTTCTTCTTCTTCTTCTTCTTCTTCTTCACCATCGTCATCATCATCATCATCTTCTTCTTCTTCTTCTTCATCATCTTCCTTTTCTTCTTCTTCTTCTTCTTCTTCTTCTTGTTCTGCTTCTTCTTCAACTTCCACCTCTTCTTCAACTTCCTTTTCTTCTTCTTCTTGCTCATTCTTTTCTTATTCCTCTTCTACTTCTCCTTTTTCTTATTAATCTTCCACTTCTTCTTCATATATATATTCTTCTTGTTCTTCTTCTACTTCTTGTTCCTCTTCTTCTTCTCCTTCTCCTTCTTCTAATTCATCATCCTCTTCTTCAACTTCTTTTTCTTGTTCTTGTCCCTTTTTTCTATTTCTTTTTCTTTTTATTCTACTTCTTACTGTCAATATTATTATTATTATTATAACTATTCTTCTTCTTCCTCTTCTCCTTCTTCCTCTTCTTCTTCTTCTTCTTCTAATTTTTCTACTTGTTCTTTTTCTACTACATTTTCTTCTTCCTTTTCTTCTTCTTCTTCGACTTCTTCTTCTTCTTATTCTTCATCTTCTACTTCTTCTTCTTCTATTTGTACATCTTCTTCTTTCTCTTTTACTTTTTATTCTTCTTCTACTTTTTCTTCTTTTTTACCTTTTTCTTCTTCTTCTTATTCTCCTTCTTCTTCTTCTTCTTCTTCTTCTTCTTCTAATTATTATTCATCATCTTCCTCTCCTTCTTCTTCTTCTCCTTCTTCTTCTTCTTCTTCTTCTTCTTCTTTTGCTTCATCGTCTTCATCTTGTTCATCTCCTTTTTCTACTTCCTCATCTTCTTCTTCTTATTTTTCTTCTTCTTCTTCTTCTTCATCTTCATCTTCTTCTTCTTCTTCTTCTTCTTCTTCTTCCTCTTCTTCCACTATTTGTTCTTCTCCTTCTTCCTCTCTTCTTCTTCTTCTTCTTCTTCTTCTTCTTCTTCTTCTTCTTCCTTTCCTACTTCTTCTTCTTCTTCTTCTTCTTCTTTCCTTCTTCTCTTTTCTTATTATTATTATTCTTCTTCTTCTTCCCCTTCGTCTTCTTCTACTTCTTCTTATTGTTTTCCTTCTTCTTCTTCTTCTTCCCCTTCTTCTTCAACCTCTTCCTCCTCTTCTTTTTCTTCTTCTTCATTTTCTTCTTCTTCATTTTCTTCTTCCACTTCTATTGCTCTTTCTACATCTACTTCTACTGCTTTTTCTTCTTCATCATTTTTTTCTTCTACTCAGCCTTCTCCTTTTTCTTCCACTTCTTCTTCTTGCTCTTCCTCTTCTTATTCATCATCTTCTTCTTCTTCTTCTTTTTCTCTACCTCCTTCTCCTTTTTCTTCTTCTTATTCTACTTCATCTTAATATTATTATTATTATTATTATTATTACTTCTTCTTCTTCTTCTTCCTCCTCCTCCTCTTACTCTTCCTCCTCTTACTCCCCCTCTTCTTCTTCATCATCTTCTTCTACATCTTCCACCTCAACTTCTTCATCTTGTTCTTCTTCTTCTTTTTTATTTTATTTTTCTTCTTCTTCTACTTGTTGTTCATCTTCTTCTTTCTCTTCCTCTTCTTCTTCTTCTACTTCATCTTCTTCTTCTTCTTTTTCTTCTTCTTCTCCTTTTCCTTCTTCATGTTCTTCTTTTTCTAATTCTTCTTTTTCTTAATCTCCTTCTTCATCTTTTTCTTCTTATTCAAATTTTTATTATTATTCATATTATAATTATTATAGTTATTATTATTATTATTGTCATTATTATTATTATTTCCTTCTTCTTCTTCTTCCTCGTCATCTTCTTCTTCTTCTTCATGTTTGTTTTTTCCTTCTTAGTCTTTTTCTTCTTCTTTGTCATCTACTTCTTCTTCCTCTTCTTATACTACTTCTTCTTCCTCTTCTTATACTACTTCTCCTTCTTCTTCATCTTCTTGTTCTTCATCGTCTTTCTCGCCTTCTTGTTCTTCTCGTTCTTCTTCATCTTCTTCTTCTCGTCGTTCTCCTCCTTTTTCTCCTTCCTCTTCTTCTTCTTCTTCTACATCTTCTCTTTCTTCTTTCGCTTCGACTTCTTCTGTTTCTTGTTTTATTTCTTCTTATTAATATTATTATTATTATTTATAATATTCTATTTCTTCTTCTTCTTTTCTTCTTTTTCTTCTTCTTCTTCTTCTTACTCTTGTTCTTCTTTTTTTTCTTCTTCTACTTTTCTTCTTGTTCTTATTCATCTCCTTCTTCATCCTCTTCTTCTTCTTCTTCTTCTTCTCTACTTCTTCTCCTTCTTCTTCTTCTTCTTCTTCTTCTTCTTCTTCTTCTACATCTTTTCTTCTTCTTCTTCTTTTTCTTCTTCTTATTTTGATTCTTGTTCTTCTCATTCTTCTTCTTGTTCTTCATCTTCATCATCTTCTTCTCCTTCCCATTGTTCTTCTTCTTCCTTCTTCTTCTTCTTCTTCTTCTTATTATTATTATTATTCTTCTTCTTCTTCTTCTTCTTATTATTATTATTATTATTATTATTATTATTCTTCTTCTTCTTTTTCTTCTTCTTCTTCTGCTACTTCTTCTTCTTCTTTTTCTTCATCTTCTTCCTCTTCTTCTTCTTCTGCTTCTATGTCTTTTTCTTCTTCTTCTTCTTCTTCTTCTTCTTCTATTTAATCTTCTTCATTTACTTCTACTTACTCTTCTTCTTTTTCTACTTCTTTTCTTTTTCTTCTTCTTTTTTGTCTTCTTCTTCTTCTTCTTCTTCTTCTTCTTCGTCCTCTTCTTCTTCTACTACTTTCTATTCTTATTCTTCCTCTTCTTCTTCTTCTTCTGTTTCTACTTCTTCTACATCTTTTCTTCTTCTACTTCTTCTTCTTCTTGTTCTCCTTCGACTTCTTCTTCTTCTACTTCTTTTATTTCTTCTTCTTGTCCTCCTTCTTCTTCATCTTCTAATACTACTACTCTTTCTTCTTCTTCTTACATCTTTTAATTCTTCTTTTTCTTCTTCAACTTATTCTGCTTCTTCATCCTCCTCATTTTCTTCTTCTTCATTATCGTTATCATCTTCTTCTTTTTCTTCTTCTTCTTCTTCTTCTTCTTCTTCTTCTTCTTCTTCTTCTTCTTCTGCTTCTTTTAATATGTCTTCTCCTTCTTCATCTTCCCCGTCTTCTTCTACCTCTTCTTGCACTTCCTCATATTCTTTTCTTCCTCTTCTTTCTCTTCTTTTTCTTCTTCTTTTTCTTCTACTTCTTCTTCCTTCCTCTTCTTCTTCTTCTTATTATTATTATCATTCTTATTCTTATTCTTATTTTTCTTCTTCTTCATTTTGTCCTTGTTCTTCTTTTTCTGCTTCTTTTTTTTCCTTGTTCTACTTGTTCTTCTTCTTCTTCTTCTTCTTCTTCAACTTCTTCTTTTTCTTGTTCTACTACTACTACTTCCTCTTCTTCTTCTTCTTCACATTCTTCTTCTTCAATTATTTTTCTTCCTCTTCTTCATCATCTTTTCCTTCTGCTTCTTCTTCTTCTTCTATTGATTCTTGTACTACTTCTAATTCTTCTTCTTCTCCTCCTTCTTTTTCATCCTCCCCCTCATCTTCTACATCTTTTTCTTCTTCCTCTGGTCCTTCCTCTTCTTCCATTCTCTTCTTTTTCTTCTATTCTTCTTCTTCTTCTTCTTCTTCTTCTTCTTCTTCTTCTTCCTCTTCATCCTCTTCTTCTTCTTCTTCTTCTTCATCTGCTTCTTCTTCTTTTCTTCTTCTACATCTTCTTTTTCATCTTCTTTTCCTTCTTCTTCTTCTTTTTCTTCTTCTTCTCCTTCTCCTACTTTTTCTTCTTCTTCTCTTTTTTATTCTTATTCTTCTTCTTCTTCTTCATCTTCTTCTTCTACTTCTCTTACTTTTTCTTGTTCTTGTTCTTCTTCCTCTTCTTCTTCTTCCTTTCCTCATCCTTCTCTTTCTTCTTCTTCTTCTAATCCTTCTTCTTCTTCTTCTACTACTACTTCTCCTCCTTGTTCTTCTTCTTCCTCCACTTCTTCTACTTCTTCCACCTCTTCTTCTTCTTCCAGTTCTTTGAATTCAACTTCTTCTTTCTCTTCTTTCTTCCTCTTCTTCTTCTTCTTCTACTACTACTACTTCTTCTTCTTCATCATCATTTTCTTCTACTTCTTTCTCTTTTTTTTCTTCTTCTTCCTCTTCTTCTTCACTTTCTTCTTCTTCATTTTCTTTATCTATTTCTTGTTCTTCTTATTTTTTGTCTTCTTCTTTTTCCTCTTCTTCTTCTTCTTCTTTTTCTCCTCCTCCTCCCCCTCCTATTCTTTTTCCTCTTCTTCTTCTTCTTCTTCTTCTATTTTTTCTTCTTCATCTTTTTCTTCTTCTTCCATTTCCACTTCCTTTTCCTCTCCTTCCATCTTCTTTTTCTTCTTCTTATTCTTGTTCTTCTTCTTCATCTTCTTCTTCCTCTTCCTCTTCTTCTTCTTCTTCTTCTTCTACCTCTTCTCTTCTTCTTCTTATTCTTTTACTTCTTCTAATTCTTCTTCTTCATCATCTTTTTTCTCTTCCTCCTTCTCTTCCTTCTTTTGTTCTTCTTCTACTACTACTACTTTATCTTTTTCTTTTTGTAATTCTTCTTCTTCTCTTGCTCCTCCTCCTCTTCTTCCTCCTCATGTTCTTCCTCTTCGTCATCTTCTAACATTTCTTCTTCTTCATCTTTTTCTTCCTCTTCCACTTCTTCATCTTTTCTTCTCCTTCTTCTTCTTCTTCTTCTTTCTCTACTTCTTCATCTATTTCTTCTAATTCTTCTTCTATTTCTTCTTCTTCTTCCTCTTCTTCTTTTTAGTAATTCATCTTCTGCATCTTATTCTTCTTTCCAATTCTTCCTTATCTTTTTCTTTTCTTCTTCTTCTACTACTGCTTTTTCCTTCTTTTTCTTCTTCTTCTTCTTTTGCTACTACTTCTACTATGGCTATTACTTCAAATTCTTCTTTTCTTCTTCTTCTTTTGCTTCTTTTTCTTCCACTTCTTCCTTCCATTTGTTTCTTCTTTGTCCTCTTCCTCAACCTCTTCCTCTTTTACTCTTCTTTTTCTTCTTCTATTTCTTCTACATCTCTTCTTCCTCTTTTCTTCTTCTATTACAACTCCTTCCTCTTTGTGTTCTTCTTTTTCACATTCTCCTTCCTTATTTTCTACTTTATCATCATTATCATCATCTTCTTCTTCTTCTTCTTCTTCTTCTTCTTTTTCTTCTTCTTCTTCTTTTTCTTCTTCTTCTTCTTCTACTTCTTCTGCTTCTTCTTCTTCTTCTTCCTCATATTCTTCTTATTCTTCTTCTTCTTTTTTTCTCCGTCTTCTTCTTCTTCTTCTTCTTCCACTTCTTTTTCCTCTTCTTCTTCTTCTTCTTTTTCTTCTTCATCTTGTTCTTCTTTGTCTTCTTTTTCTTCTTCTTCTACTTCTTGTTCTTGTTCTTCTTCTTCTTCTACTTGTTCATTTTCTTTTTCTTCTTCCACTTCTTCTTCTACTTCTTCTTCTTCTTCTTCTTCTTCTTCTTCTACACTACTGCTACTACTACTGCTTCTAGCTCTTCTTCTTCTTCTTGTCTTCATCTTCTTCATCGTCCCCCTCTTCTTCTTTCTCGTGTTTTCTTCTTCTTCTTCTTCCTCTTCTTCTTCTTCTTCTTGATTTTCTTCTTCTTCTTCTTCTTCTTCTTCTTCCTCTTCTCTTACTTCTTCTTATTCTTGTTCTTCTTCTTGTACTTCTTCCTCTTCTTCTTCTTCTTGTTCATCTTCTTCTTCATCCTCTAACCTATCTTCTACGTCTTCTTCTTCTTCTTCTTCTTTCACTCCTTCTTCCTCT
>JAIUJO010002196.1:100000-105000 GCA_023846275.1 Vanilla planifolia
TTCTTCATTTTCCACTTCTACTTTTTCTTCTTCTTCTCCTTTTTCTTCTACTTCCTCTTATTCTTCTTCTTCTTCTTCTTCTTCCTCTTTCTTGTTCATCCTCTTCTTCTTCTTCTTCCTCTTCTTCTTCTTCTTCTTCACCATCTTCTTCTTCTTCTTCCACTTCTTTTTCTTCTTATTGTTCTTTTACTTTTGCTTTTCCTTGATCTTTTTCTTCTTCCTTTCTCCTTCTACTACTCTTCCTTTTACTTCTTCTTATTCTCCTTCTTATTCTTCTTCTTTATTTTCTTGTTCTTCATCTTTCACTTCTTCTTCTTCTTCTTCTTCTTCTTTGTCTTCGTCTTCATCTTTTTCTTGTTCTTATCCTCCTTTTTCTTCTTTTTCTCCTTCTCCTACATCTTGTTCTTCATCTTCCTCCTATTCTACTACTTCTTCTTCTTCTACTTCTCCTTCTTCATCATCTTCTCCTTCTTCTAGTTCTTCTTATTCTTCTACTTTTTCGTCTGTTTCTTCTTCTTCTTCTTCTTTTTCTTCGTCTTCTTCTTCTTTTTTTTCTTCATCTTCTCCTTCTTCTTCCTCTTCATCATCATCATCATCTTCTTCTTCTTCTACTTCTTTCTCCTCTTCTTCTTTCCCTTCTTCTTCTAATTCTTCTTCATAATCTTTTTTCTTTTTCTTCATCATCATCATCCCCTTCTTCTTCTTCTTCCTCCTCTTCTTCTTGTTCTTCCTCTTCTTGTTCCTCTACTTTTTCTTCTTCACCATCATCAACATCTTTTTCTTATTCTTCTTCTTCTTTTTCTTCTTCGTCTTCTTCTACTTCTTCTTCCTCTTCCTCTTCATCCTTTACTTCTTCTTCCTCTTGTTCTTCTTACTTTTATTCTTTTTCTTCTTCTTCTTCTCATACATTTCCTTCTTCTTCATCTTTTTTCCACATCCTCTCCTTCTTCCTCTTCTTCTCCTCCTCCTTCTTCCTCACCTCCTTCTTCTCCTTATTCTTCTTCATCATCTTCCTGTCCTTCATCTTCTTCTCCTTCTTCTTTTTCTTCTTCTTGTTCTTTTCTTCTTCTTCTTCTTCTTCTTGTCTTCTTCTTCTTCTTCTTCTTCTTCTTCTTTTTCTTCTTTTTCTTCTTTTTCTTCTTGTAATCCTGCTTCTCCTTCTCCTTCTTCTAGTTCTTCTTCATCTTCTTCTTATTCTACTTCTTCGTCTAGTTCTTCTTCTTCTGTTTATTATTATTATTATTATTATTATTATTCTTTTTCTTCTTTTTTTCATCTTCTTCCACTTCTTCTTTTTCTTCTACTTCATCTTCTTCTCCTTCCACTTCTTCTTCTTTCCATCTTCTTCTTCTTCTTCTTCCTCTGCCTCTTCTTCTTTTCTTCATGTACTTCTTCTTGATCTTCTTCTTCATCTCCTTCTTCTTCTTCTTCTTCTTCTCCTATTTCTTCTTCTTCATCTTCTCCTATTTCTTCTTCCTCTTCTTCTTCTTCTTCTTCTTCTTCCTCTTCTCCTTATCCTTCTTCTTCTTCTTCTTCTTCTTCCACTTCTTTTTTTTCTTCTTCTTCTTCTTCTTCTTCTACTTATTCTTCCTCTTCTTTCCCTTCTTTCTCTTCTTCTTCATCACTATAATCATCATCATCATCAACATAAATATCTTCTTCTTCTTCTTCTTCTTCTAGTTCTTCCTCCACTTCTTCTTCCCCTTCTTCTTTTTCTTCATTTTGTTCTTCTACTTTTTCTTCTCTTCACCATTTTCTTCTTCTTCCTCTTCTTCTTCTTCTTCTTCTTCCTCTTCTTCTTATTCTTCCTTTTCTTCTTCTTCTTCTTCTTCTTCACCATGATCATCATCATCATCATCATCATCATCTTCTTCTTCTTCTTCTTCTTCTTCTTTTACTACTACTACTACTTCTACTTCTTCCTCCTCTTCTTCTTTCTCTTCTTCTTTTCTTCTTATTGTTCTATTTTTTTGCTTTTTCTTCAGCTTTTTCTTCTTCTTCTTATCCTTCTCTTACTTCTTCATCTTCTTCTTCTTCTCTTTCTCCTTCTTCTTCTTCTTCTTCTTCTTCTTCTCCTTCTTCTTCTTCTTCTTTTACCTCTTCTTCTACATTTTCTTTTCCTTTTTCACTTCTTCTCCTTCTTCTTGATCTTTTTCTTCATCTTTTTCTTCTTGTTATCCTTCTTCCTAATCTTCTTCGTCTTATCCTTCTTCCTCGTACTTCTCCTCTTCTTAGTCTCCGTGTTTTTCTTCTACTTCTTGTTTTGCTTCTCCTTCTTCTTCTTCTTCTTCTTCTTCGTATTTTGATTCTTTCTTCTTTTTGTTGTCCTTTTACTTCTTTTACCTCTTCTTCTACTTCTTCTTCTTCTTCTTCTTCTCCTCCTCCTCCTCATTCTTCTTCTTCTACTTCTTAAACTTCTTCTAAATCTCCCTCTCCTTCTTCCTCTCCTCCTTCCTCTCCTACTTCTTCTTCTTCTTTTTCTTCTACATCTTCTTCTTGTTCCTCTCCTTCTTCTTCTTCTTCTTCTTCTTCTTCTTCCTCCACCTCTTCTTCTAGCTCTTCTTCAACTTCATCATCATCATCATCTTCTTCATCTTCTTCTTCCTTTTCTTCTTCTTCCCTTCTTCTTCTTCTTCCCTTCTTCTTCTTCTTCTTATTCTTCCACTTCTACATCTTCTTCTTCTCCTTCTTCATCTTATTATTCTTCTTCTTCTACTACTTCTTCCACTTCTTCTTCTTTTACTTCTTCTTCTTCTTCTTCTTCTTCTTCCTTTTCTTCTTCTTTTTCGTCTTCTTATTCTCATTATTATTCTTCATCTTCTTCTTCTTCTCCTTCTTCTTCTTCTTCTTCGTCTTCTTCTTCTTCTTCTTCTCTTCTTGTTCTTCTTCATCTTCTTCTTTTTTGTCTTGATCTTCTCCTTCTTAATTTTCTTCTTCTCCTCCTCCTCCTCCTCCTCCTTCCACTTCTTCTCCTTCTTTTTCTTCATCTTTTACTTCTACTTCTTGATCATCTTCTTCTTCTTCCTCTTCTTTATCTTCTTCTTCTTCTTCTTCCACTTCTTCTACTTCTACTTCATATTATTCTTCTTCGTCTTCTTCTTCTTTTTCTTCTTCATCTTCTTCTTCGTCTTCTTCTTCTTCTTCTTCTTCCTTTTATTCTACTCCTTCACTTCTTCCTCTTCTTCTTTTTCTTCCTTTACTTCTGCTACTTTCTCTTCTTCTTCACCTTTGTCTTCTTCTTCTTCTTCTACTCCTTCATCATCATCATCATCTTGTTTTTCTTCTTCTTCTTCTTCTTCTTCTTCCTCTTCTTCTCTTCTTCTTATTGTTCTGTTACTTTTGCTTCTCCTTCTTCTTGTACTCCTTTTCCATATTCTTCTTCTCCTCTTCTTCTCCTCCACCACCTCTTCCTCCTTCTTGTTCTTCTTCCTCTTCTTTTTCTTCTTTATCTTCCTCTTCTTCTTCTTCTTCTTCTACTTCGTATACCTCTTCATCTTCTTCGTTTTCTTTTCCTTTATCGCCTTTTCTTCTTCATCGTCTTCTTCTTCTTCTTCTTCTTCGTCTTCTTCTTACTCCTCTTCTTCTTGGTCTCCTTCTTCCTCTTCTTCTTCTTAATATTTTTCTTCTTCTTCATCTTCTTCTTCTCTGTCTCCTTCTTCTTCTTCTTTTTCTTCCTCTTCCTCTTCTTCTTCTTCTTCTTCTACTTCTCTTTCTTCTTATTCTCCTTCTTCTTCTTCTTCTTTGTCTTCCTCTCCTCCTCCATCTCCTTCTTCATCATGTTCTTTATCCTCCTCTTACTCTATTTCTTTGTCTTTTTCTTCTTTTTCTAATTATTATTATTCATCATCTTATTCTTCTAGTTCTTCGTCTTCTTTTTCTTCTTTTTCATGTTCTTGTTCTTCTTCTTCTTCTTTTTCTTCTACTTCTCATTCTGCTTCTTCTTCTACTTCTTCTTCTTCTTCTCTTCTTCTACTGCTACTTCTTCCACTTCTACTTCTTCTTTTTCTTATTAACTTTCCTCTTCTTAATCTTCATCTTCATCTTCTTCTACTTTTTCTTCTTCATCTTCTCCTTCTTCATCTTCTTCATCTTCTTCTTCTTCTACTTCTTCTTCTTCTTCTACTTCTTTCTCCTCTTCTTCTTCCCCTTCTTCTTCTTCTCCTTAATAATTTTCTTCTTCATCATCATTATCATCTTCTTCTTCTTCTTCTTCTTCCTCTTCTTCTTATTCTTCCACTTCCTCTTCTTCTACTTTTTCTTCTTCTTCATCATCTTCTTCTTCCTCCTCCTTTTCTTCTTCCTTTTCTTCTTTTTCTTCTTCTTCTTCTCATACATTTTCATCTTCTTCATCTTTTTTTCTTCATCTTCTCCTTCTTCTTCTTCTTCTTCTTCTGCTTCTTCTTCTTCTTCTTTCTCCTGTATTTATTACTCTTCTTCTTCTCATTCTTCTCCTTCTTCTTCTTCATCATCTTCCTGTCCTTCATCTTCTTCTCCTTCTTCTTCTTTTCCTTCTTCTTGTTCTTGTTCTTCTTCTTCTTCTGCTTCTTTTTTTCTTCTTCTTCTATTTCTTCTTTTTCTACTTCTTGTTTTTTCTTCTTTTTTTCTTTTTATCTTACTTCTCCTTCTCCTTTTTCGACTTCTTCATCATCTTCTTCATATTCTAATTCTTTCTTCTGCTTTTTTTCTTCTCCTTCTTTTTTTTCTTCTTCTTCTCCTTCTCCTTCCTCTTCTTCTTCTTCTTTCCCTTCTTCTTTTTCTTCTTCTTCTTTGTCTTCTTCTTCTTCATGTTTTCTTCTTCTTCTTCTTCTTCTTCTTCTGCTGCTACTACTGTTTCCAATTGATCGAAACCACACGATTCCAATAGTAGATCTAATAATTCCTCTAGATCGACTGATTCTGATTCATTTGAATCATCCGATTTCTTGAAATGTTTAGCTTATTTCTTGAAATTCATATATCATTAATTATTGTATGAATATACCCGAGCCAATGTCCGAGTT
>JAIUJO010002196.1:112500-120000 GCA_023846275.1 Vanilla planifolia
TCTTCTTCTTCTTCTAATTCTACTTCTACTTCTTTTTCTTCTTTAACTTCTTTATCTTAAAATTCTTCTTCATCTTCCCTTTTTTTTATCTTCTTCTTCTAATTCTTCTTCTTCTACTTCTTCTTCTACTTCTTCTACTACTACTTCTTTTTTTCCTTCTTCTAGTTCTTCTTATTCTCCTCTTTCTTTGTCTTCTTCTACTTCTTATTCTTTTTCTTCTTCTTCTTGACCTTCTTCTTCCTCTAATTTTTTTTCTTCTTCTTCATCATCATCATCACCTTCTTCTTCTTCTTTTATTTTATTCTCTTCTTATTCTTCTTTTTCTTCTTCTTCTTCTTTTTCTTCTTCCATCTTTTCTTCCTCTCCTTTGTCTCCTTCTTCTTCTTCTTCTCCTTCTCCTTCTTGTCCATCTTCTTCTTCTCCTTCTTTTTCTTCTTCCTCTTCTTCTCCTACTTTTTCTTCTTCTTTTACTTCTCCATCATCATCTTATAATTGTTTTCTTTAACTTCTTCATCTTCTTGTTCTTCTTCTTCTTCCTCTGCTTATTATTCCTTTACTTCTTCTTTTTAATCATTTTCTTCCACTTCTTCTGCTTCTTCTTCTTCCACCTCATCCTCTTCTTCTTCTTCTTCTTCCTATTCTTGTTCTTGTTCTTCTTCTACTACTTCTGCTTCTTCTTCTTCTTCTTCTTCTTCTTATTTATCTTCTTCTTCTTCTTGATCATCATCATCTTCTTCTTCTCCTCCTTCTTATTCTTTTACTTCTTCTTCTTCTTCCTCCTCTTTTTCTTCTTCCTCTTCTTCTTTTTCTTCTTCTTCATCCTCAAGCTCTAACTCTTCTTCATTGCTCTCCTCTTTCTCTTCTTCTTCCTTCTTCTTTTTCTTCTTCTTATTTTTGTTCTTCTCCTTCTTCAACATCTTTTTGTTCTTCTTCTTCTTCTTTTTCTTCTTCTATTTCTTCTACTTCTACTTCTTCATCTTCTTCTTGTTCTTTTTCTTCTTCTTGACCTTCTTCTTCCTCTTCTTCTTCTTCTTTTTCTTCTGCTTCTACTTCTTCATCTTCCACTTATTATTCTTCTTCTACTTCTTGCCCTTCTTCTTCCTCTTCTTCTTCTTCTTTTATCTTCTTTTATCTTCTTTCTCTTCTTCTTCTTCTTCTTCTTCTTCTTCTTCCTCTTCATCGTCATCTTTTTCTTCTTCTTCTTCTTCTTCTTCTTCTTCTTATTCTTCTTCTTCTTCTCGTACTTCTTTTCCTCTTCTTCTTCTTCTTCTTCTTCTTTCTTTTTCTACTTGTTCTTGTTCTTCTTCTTCTTCTTCTTCCTTTTCTTCTTCTTCAACTTCTTCTTCTTTTTAACTTCTTCATTATCTTCTTCTTCTTCTTCCTCTTATTCCTCTTCTTTTTCTTTTTCTTCTTCTTCTTCTTCTTCTTCTTCATTTTCCTCTTCTTCTTCTTCTTCTTTTTCCTCTCCTTCTTCTTCCCCTTCTTCTTCTTCTTTTTCTACTTCTTCTTTTTCTTTTCATTGTTCTTCTTCTTCTTCTTCTTATTCTACTTCCTTCGTTTTGATCTTCTTCCATCTATCATTTTTCTTCTTCTTCATATTCTTCTTCTTTTTCTTCTTCGTCTACTTCTTCTTCTTCTTCTTCTTCTTCTTCTTCTTCTTTTTCTTCTTCCTCTTCCCCTTCTTCTTCTTCATTTTCTTCTTCTTCTTCTTCTTCTTTATCCTCTTCTTCTTCTTCTTCCTCTTCTTCTTCTTTCTTTGCTTCTTATTCCTTTTTTTCTTCTTCTGCTTCTTCTTCTCTACTTCTTATTCTTCTTCTTCTTCTTCTTCTTTTTCTCCTTCTTGTTCTTCTTCTTCTTCTTCTTGCCCTTCTTCTTCCTCTTCTTCTGCTTCTTTTTCTTCTACTTCTACTTCTTCATCTTCCTCTTATTCTTCTTCTTCCTCTTCTTCTTCTTCTTTCTTCTTCTTTCTCTTCTTCTTCTTCTTCTTCTTCTTCTTCTTCTTCTTCCTCTTCATCGTCATCTTTTTCTTCTTCTTCTTCTTCTTCTTCTTATTCTTCTTCTTCTTCTCGTACTTCTTTTCCTCTTCTTCTTCTTCTTCTTCTGCTTTCTTTTTCTACTTATTCTTATTCTTCTTCTTCTTCTTCTTCTTCTTCTTCTTCCTTTTCTTCTTCTTCTTCTTCTTGTTCTTCTTTTTAACTTCATCTTCATTAGCTTCTTCTTCTTCTTCGTCTTCTTCCTCTTCTTTTCCTTCTTCTTCTTCTTCTTCTTCTTCATTTTCCTCTTCTTCTTCTTCTTTTTCCTCTCCTTCTTCTCCTTCTTCTTCTTCTTTTTCTACTTCTTCTTTTTCTTTTCCTTCTTCTTCTTCTTCTTCTTATTCTACTTCCTTCGTTTTGATCTTCTCCCATCTATCATTTTTCTTCTTCTTCATATTCTTCTTCTTTTTCGTCTTCGTCTACTTCTTCTTCTTCTTCTTCTTCTTCTTCTTCTTCCTCTTCCCCTTCTTCTTCTTCATTTTCTTCTTCTTCTTCTTCTTCTTCTTCTTTATCCTCTTCTTCATCTTCTTCCTCTTCTTCTTCTTTCTTTGCTTCTTATTCCTCTTTTTCTTCTTCTGTTTCTTCTTCTCCACTTCTTATTCTTCTTCTTCTTCTTCTTCTCCATCTTCTTCTTCTTCTTCTTCTTCTCCCTCTTCTACTTCTTCTTCTTCATCTTCTTCTTCTTCAACTTCTTCCTCTTTCTATACTTCTTCTTCTTCTTCTTCTTCTATAACTTCTTATTGTTGTTGTTGTTGTTGTGGTTTTTCTTCTTCTTCTTCTTATTCTTCTTCTTCTTCTTCTTCTTCTTCTTTTACATCTTCTTCTTTCTCTTCTTCTTCTTCTTCTCATATTTCTTTTTCTTCTTCTTCTTCTTCTTCTTCTTCTTCTTCTTCTACTTCTTCTGCATTTTCTTCTTCTTCTTCTTCTTCTTCATAATTATCTTCCTCTTCTTCTTTGTCTTCATCATCATCTTCTTCTTCCTCTTCTTCCCATTTTTCTTCTTCTTTCTCTTCTTCTTCTTCTACTTCTTCATTTTCTTCTTCTACTTCTTCATTTTCTTCTTCAACTTCTTCCATTTCACATTCTTCTTCCTTTTCTTCTTCTTCTTCTTCTTCTTCTTTTACTTCTTCTTCTTCCTCTTCTTCTTCTTATTCTTCCTCTTCCTATTCTTTTTCTTCTTCTTCCTCTTCTTGTTCTTTTTCTTCTTCTTCTTCTTCTACTACTACTTCTTCTTCTGGTTCTTTTTCTTCCACTTCACCTCCTTCTACTTCTTCTTCTTCTTCTTCTTCTTCTTCTTCCTCCCCACCTCCTTCTTCTCTTTCATCTTCTTCTTCACCTTCTACTTCTTCTTCCTCTTCTTCTATTCCTTCTTCTTCTTCTTCTTCTTCTTCTTCTTCTTCTTTTTTCTTCTTCTTCTACTACTACTACTACTTCTTCTTCTTCTTCTTCCCCTTCTTCTTCTTCTTCCTTTTATTCCTGTTCTTCTTCTTTTTCTTCTTCTTATTCTTCATCTTCTTCTTATTCATCTTTTTGTTCTTCTTCTTGTTGTTCTTCTTCCTCTTCCTCTTCTTCTTCTTCTTCCACTTCTTCTTCGTCTTCTTCTTCTTCGTCTTCTTATTGTTCTAATTCTTCTTCTTCTTCTTCTTCTTCTTCATCGTCTTCTACTTCATCATCATGATCTTCTTCTTCTTCATTTTCTTCCTCTTCTTCTTCTTCTTCCCCTTCCTCCACTTCATCTTCTTCTTCTTCTTCTTATTCTTCTTGTTCTTCTTCTTCTTCTTCTTCTTCTTCTTCTTCTCCTTCTTCTTGGTCTTCTACTTCTTCTTGTTCTTGTTCTTCTTCTCCCTCTACTTCTCCTCCTCTTTCTTCTTCTTCTTCTTCTTCTTCTTCTTCTCCTTCTTCTTCATCTTCTTCTTCTTCTTCATAATCTTTTTCTTCTTCTTCTTCTTACTCTTCTTCTTCTTCCTCTTCATCCTCTTCTTCCTCTTCCTCTTCTTCTACTTCTTCGTCTTCTTATTCTTCTTCTTCTTCATCTTCTTGTTCTTCTTCCTCTTCCTCTTCTTCTTCCTCTCCGTCTTCTTCTTCTTCTTTTACTACTTCTTTTTCTTCTTCGTCTTCTTCTCCTTCTCCTTCTTCTCCATCTACTTCTTCTTCTTATTCCTCTTCTATTCCATCTTCTTCTTCTTATTCAACATCATCTTATACTTCTTCTCCTTCTACCTCTTATTCTTCTTTTTCTTCTCCATCTTCTTCTTTATCTTCTTCTTCTTTTCCTTCTTCTTCTCCTTCTTCTTCTTCTCCTCTACTTCCTCTTCTTCTTCTTCTTCTTCCACTTCTTCGTCATCTTCGTCTTCTTCTTCTTCTTCTTCCATCTTCTTCTTCCTATTCTTATTCTTCTTCTCCTTCCTCCTCCTCCTCCTCTTCTTCCTCTTCTTCTTCTTCTTCTTATTTTTCTTTTACTACTACAAATTCTTCATTATCTTCTTCTTCTTCCTCTTCTCCTTCTGCTTCTTCTTCTTCTTCTTCTTTTCTTATTCCTCTTCCTCGTCTGCTTCTTCTTCTTCTCTTCTTCCCCTTCTTGTTCATCTTCATTAACTTTTTCTTCTTCTTCTTCTTCTTCTCCTTCTACCACATCTTCTTTTTCTTCTTTTTCCTCTTTTTCTCTTACTTCTCCTTCCTCTTCTTCTAAAACATCTCCTTCTTCTTCTTCTTCTTTTTGTTCTTCTTCATCTGCTTCTTCTTCTTCTCCTCCTCCTTCTTCTTCTCCTTCTTCTTCTTCTTCTCCTTCTTCCATTTCCTCTTCTTCTTCTTCTTCTTCTTCTTCTTTTCCTATTCTTCTTCTTCTTCTTCTTGTTCTTCTACTTCTTCTTGTTCTTCATCATTTTCTTCTTCTTTTTCTTCCTCTTCCTTTTCTTCTTCTTCTTCTTTTTCTTCTTCTTCCTCTTCTACTACTTCTTCTTCTTCTTCCTCTTCTTCTTCATATTGTTATTCTTAATCATCTTCATCTTGTTCTTCTTCTTCCTCTTCTTCTTCTTCTTCTACTACTACTACTACTACTTCTTCTTCTTCTTCTTCTTCTTCTTCTTCTTTTACTTCTTCTTCTTCCACTTCTTCTTCTTTCACTTCTTCTTAATCTTCTTCTTTTCCTTCTGCTTCTTCTTTTTCTTCTTCTTCTTCTTCTACTTCTACTTCTTGTTCTTTTTCTTCTTCTTCTTCTTCTTCAACTTCTCCATCTACCTCTCCTTCTTCTTGTTCTTCTTCCTCTTATCCTTCTCCTTCTACTTCTACTACATTTTTACATTCTTCTTATTCTTTTTCTACTTCTTCTTCTTCTTCTTCTTCTTCTCCTTCTTCTTCTTCTTCTGTTTCTTCTTCTATGTCTTTTACCTCTTCTTCTTCTTCTTCATCTTCTTCCTCTTCTTTTTCAACTTCTATTTCTTCTTCTTCTGCTTCTTCTTCTTCTTCTTCTTCCTCTTCTTCTTATTTTCCTACTTCCTCTTCTTCCTCTTCCTCTTCTGTTTCTTCTTCTTCTCCATCTTATTCTTCTCCTTCCTCTTCTCCTTCTTCTTCTTCTTCTTCTTATACTTCTTCTTCTACCACCTCTTCCTCTTCTACTTCTTCTTCTTCTTCTTCTTCTTCTACTTCTTCATCGTCTTCTTGTTGTTCCTCTTTTTCCTCTTCTTCTTCTTCCTCTTCTCCTTCTTCTTCTTCTTCCTTTGCTTCTTCATTTTCATCATCATAATCTTCATCTAATTCTTCTTTTTATTCTTCTTCTTCTTATTCGTTCTCCTCTCCTACCTCTTTTTTCCATTTTTCTACTTTTTCTTCTTCTTCTTCTTCTTCTTCCTCTTCTTTTTCTTCTTCTTCTTCTTCTTCTTCTTCTTCTTCTCTTCTTCTTCTTCTACTTCTTTATCTTCTTCTTCCACTTCTTCTGCTTCTTCTTCTTCTTTTTCATCTTCTTCTTCCTCATCTTCTTCCTCCTCCTCCTACTCTTCTTCTCTTCTTCCACTTCTTCTTCTTATTATTATTATTGTTCTTCTACTTCTTCTTCTTCTACTTCTTCTTCCTCTTCTTCTTCCTCTTCTTCTTCTTCCTCTTCTTCATCTTTCTCTTCTTCCTCTTCTTCTTCTTCTCCATCTTTTCTTCTTCTTCTTCTTCTTCTTCCTCTTTTTCTTCTTTGTGTTCTTCTTCATCTTTTTCTTCTTCTTCTTCTCCTTCTTCTACTTCTTGTTCTTCTTCTTCATCTTCTTCTCCTACATCTTTCTCTTCATCTTTTTCATCATCATCATCTCCATCATTTTCTTTTTCTTCTTCCTGATCTTCTTCTTCTTCTTCCCTTCTTCCTCTTCTTCTTCTTCTTCTTCTTCTTCTTCTTCTTGTTCTTCTTCTTCTTACTCTACTTCTTCTTCTTCTTCTTCTTCTTGTTCTTCCCCTTCTTTTTCTTCTTCTCCTACTTCTTGTTTTCTTCTTTTTCTTTTTCATCTTCTTCTTATTATTGTTCCTCTTGTTCCTATTCTTCTTCTTCTTCTTCTTCTTTCTCCTCCTCTTCCACTTTCTCTTCTTCTTCTGTCTCTTCTTCCTCCACTTCTTATTCTTCATCTTCTTCTTCTTTTTCTTCTTCTTCTTTTGTTTCTTCTTCACCTTATTCGTCGTCTTCTTCTTCTTCTTCTTCTTCCTCTACATCTTCTTACTCTTCTTCTTCTTCTGCTCCTTCTTCACCTTCATCTTCTTCTTGAATTCATTGCCTTCTTCTTCTTCTTCTTCTTTTCTTATTTTTCTTCCTCCTCATCTTCTTCTTCTTCTATTTCTTCATCATCAACATCATCATCTTCTTCTTCTTTTTTTTCTTCTCATTCTTTTTCTTTTTCTTCATCTTCTTCTTCTTCTTCTTCTTCCACTTCTTTTTCCACTTGTTCTTCTTCTTCATCTTCTTCTTCACCTTCTTCTTCTTCTAATTCTTCTTCTTCTTCTTCCTCTTCCTCTTCTTCTTCTTCTTCTTCTTCTTCTTCTTCGTCTTCTTCTTCTTCTTCTTCTTCTTCTTTTTCTTCCTCGTGTTGTTCCTCTTCTTCTCCTTCTTATTCGTGTTCTTCTTCTTCTAATTCTTCTTCTTCTTCCTCTTCTTCTTCTTCTTCTTCTCTTTTTCCTTTTTCTTTTTTCTCTTCCTTTTCTACTTCTTCTTCTTCTTCTTCTTCATCTTCTTTTTCTTTTTCTTCTACTTCTTCCAATTCTTATTCTTCTTCTTCTCCTTCTTCCCCCTCCTCTTCTTCTTCTACTTTTTCTTCTTCTTCTTCTTCTTCTTCTTCTAATTCTTATTCTTCTTCTTCTTCTTCTCCTTCTTCTTCTCCATCTTCTTCTTCTTCTTCTTCTTCTTCTTCGTCATCTTCTTGTTCTTCTTTTTCTTCTTCAACCTGCTCATCTACTTCTTTTCTCCTTCTTCAACCTCCTCCTCTTGTTCTTTTTCTTCTAC
>JAIUJO010002196.1:132500-135000 GCA_023846275.1 Vanilla planifolia
CCACTTCATCTTCTTCTTCTTCTTCTTCTTCTACTTCTCATTCTTCTTCTTCTTCTTCTTCTTCATTCTTGTCTTCTTCTTCTACTTTTATTACTTGTTCTTGTTCATCCCCTAGTCCTTCCTCTTCTTCTTCTTCTACTTCTTCTTCTTCTTTTTATTCTTCTTCTTCTTCTGCTTCTTCTCCTTGTTATTCTTCTTCTTCTATTTATCCTTGTTTGTTTTCTTCTTCTTCCTCCTGTTCTTCATCCTCCTCCTCTTCTTCTTCTCCTCCTCCTCCTCCTCCTTCTTCTTCTTCTTCTACTTCTTCTTCTTCTTCTTCTTCTTCCTCTTCTTCTACTTCTTCTTCTTCTTCTTATTCTCCTTCTTGTTCTTCTTGTACTTCTTCTTGTACTTCTTCTTCTTCTTTTTATTCTTCTTCTTCTTCATCTTCATCTTCTTCTTCTTCTTATTCTTATTCTTCTTCTCCTTCTACTTGATCATCGACATCATCAACGTAATCTTCTTCTTCTTTTTCTTTTACTTCATCGTCCTCTTTTTTTCTTCTACTTCTTCTTCCTCTTCTTCTTCTTCTTCTTTAGCTTCTTCTTCTTCTACTTCTTTTTCATCTTCTTTTTCTTCTTCTTTTTGTTCCTCTTCTTCTTCTTCTTCTTCTTCTTCTTTCTCTCATTCTTCTTCTTAATATTCTTACTCTTCTTCTTCTTCTTCTTCTTTTTCTTCTTCCTCTTCTTCTTCTTCTTCTTCAAGCTCTAGTTCTTGTTTTTTTTCCCTCCTTTTTCTCTTCTTCTTCTTCTTCTTCTTCTTCTTCCTCTTTTTCTTCCTCTCTTTCCTCTCCTTCTTCATCTTCTTCTTCTTCTTCATCTCCTTCTCCTTTTTGTCTTTCTTCTTCTTATCATTCCTCTTCTTCTTCTTCTTCTTCTTCTTCTCTTTCATTTTCATCTTATTCTTCATCATCATCATCATCATCTTATGTTTCTTCTTCTTCGACTTTATCTTCTTCTTCTTCTTCCTCTTCTTCTAAATCATCATGATCTTCTTCTTCTTCTTCCTCTTCCTCTAATACTTCTTCTTCTTCTTCTTCTACTACCACTTCTTCTTCTTTTTCCTATTCTTATTCATCTTCTTCTTCCTTCTCTTCTTCTTCTACTTCTTGTTCTTCTTCTTCCTCAACTTCTTCTTCTTCTTCTTCTTCTTCTTCTCATTCTACCTCCTCTTCTTCTTTACATCATCTTATTCTTCTTCTTCTTCTTCTTCTTCTTCTTCTTCTTCTTTCTTTTTCTACAACTTCTCCTTCTTCTTCTTCGTCTTCTTCTTCTCCTTCTTCTTGTTCTTCTTCCTCCTCTTCTTCTTCTTCTACTACTACTACTACTACTTATTGTACTTCTCATTTTTCTTCTTCTTCTTCTTCTTCTACTTCTTCCTTCTCTTCTTTTTTTTCTTCTCATTTTTCTTCTTCTTCAAACTCTTCTACTTTATCTTCTTGTTCTTCTTCTTCTTCTTCATTATCTTCTTCTTCTTGTTCTTCTCCTTCTACTTCTTTTCCTTCTTCTTCTTGTTCTTCTTTTAATTCTTCTTCTTCTTCTTTTCTTCTTCTTCTTCTTATTCTTATTCTTCTTCTTCATCACCATCTTTTCCTTCTTCTTCTTCTTCTTCTTCTCCTTCTTCCACTTTTTCTTTTTCTTCTTCTTCCTATTGTTCTTCAATGTCCCATCTTCTTCTTCTTCTTCTTCTTTTCTTCCTTTTCTTCTTATTCCACTTCTTCGTCTTCTTTTACTTCTTCTTCTTCTTCTTCTTCTTCTTCCTCTTCTTATACTTTTTCTTCTTCTAATTACTCTACATCTTCTTCTTCTCATTTTCATTCTTCTTCCTCTTCTTCTTCTTCTTCTTCTCCTTCATTTTCGTCTCCTTCTTCTTCTTCTTCTTCTTCATATTCTTCTTCTTCTTCTTCTTCTTCTTCTTCTCCATCTCCTTCTTGTTCTTCTTCTTCTCCTTCCTCTTCTTCTTCTTCTTCTTCTTTTTCTTCCCTTTCTTTTTCTTCTTCTTCTTCTTCTTCTTCTTCTTCTTCTTCTTCTTCCTACTCCTCCTCCTCCTCTTCTTCTTCTTGTTCTTCTCCTTCTCCACCTCATTCCTCATCCTCTACTACATCTTCTTCTTCCTATTCTTATTTTTCTTCTTATTCTTCCTCTACTTCTACTTCTCCTTATTTTTCTTCTTCTTCTTCTTCTACTTCATCTACTACTTCTTCTTCTTCATCTTCTTCTTCTTGTCCTTCTTCTCCTTCTTTTTCTTCTTCTTCTCTGCCTGCCTCTTATTCTTTTGTTCTTGTTCTTTTTCTTTTTCTTCTGCTTCTTCTTCTTCTTCTACTACTACCACTACTACAACTTCTTCTTCTTCTTGTTCTTCTTTTACTTCTTCTTTTTCTTCTTCTCCTTCTACCTCTTATTATTCTTCTTCTCCTTCTACCTCTTCTTCTATTTATTATTTTTCTTCTTTTTCTCGTTCC
>JAIUJO010002196.1:140000-142500 GCA_023846275.1 Vanilla planifolia
TTGTCTTCTTCTTCCTCGTCTTCTTCTTCCTCATCTCCTTCTTCCTCATCTTCTTCTTCCTCTTCATCTTCCTCTTCCTCCTTCACTTCTTCTACTTCATCTTCTTCTTCTTCTTCTTCTTTTATCTCTTCTACTTCATCTTCTTCTTCATTTCTTACTCTTTTACTTCTTCTAAATCTTCATCTTCTCCTTCTTCTTCTTCTTCTTCTTCTTCTTCTTCTACTTCTTCTTCTTCTCCTTCTTCTTCTTCTTCTTCTTCTTCGTCCTCTTCTTCTTCTTTTTATACTTTTTCTTCTTCTTCTTCTACTTCTACTTTTACTTCTTCTTCTTCTCTTTCATCTTCTCCTTCATCATGTTCTTCAACTTCTTCTTCTTCTTCTTCTTCTTCCTTTACTTCTTCTTCTTCTTCTTTTTCTTCTTATCCTTCTTCTCCTTCTTCTTCTTCCCCTTCTTCTTCTTGTTATTCTTCTACTTCCTCTTCTTCTTCTTCTTCTTCTTCTCCTTCTTCTTCTTCTTCTTCATCGCCATCATCATCTTCTTTTTCTTCTTCTTCTTCTTCGTCTAATAATTCTATACTTCTTCTTTTACCTCTTCTTCTTCTACTTTGTCTTCTTCTTCATCTTCTTCTTATTCTTTTGTTCTTCCTCTTCTTTGACTTCCTCTTGTTTTTCTCTTTTTCTTCTTCCTCTTATTTTTCTTCCTCTTCTTCTTCTTTTCTTCTTCATCTACTCTTCTACATCTTCTTCTTCTTCTTCTAAGCCTTCTTCTTTTTCTTCATCATCTACTTCTTCTCCTTCTTTTTCTTCTTCTTCTTCTTTTTCTTCTTCTTCTACTTCTTCTTTTGCTTCTTCTTCTTCTTCATCTTCTTCTTCTTCTTCTTGTTCTTCTTCTTCTTCAAAGTCTTATTCTTCATCTTCTTCAACTTTTTCTTCTTCTTCTTTGACTTCTTCTACATCTTCTTCTTCTCCTCCTCCTACTTTTTCTTCTTCTCTTCTTCTTCTTCTTCACCATCATTTTCATCTTCTTCTTCTTCTTCGTCTTCTTCTTTTTCTTCTTTTTCTTCTTCTTTGTCTTTGTCTTCTTCTTCTTCTTCTTCCTTTTCTAACCTTTCTTTTTTTTCTTCTTCTTCATCAACTTCTTCTTCTCCTTCTTTTTCTTCATCTTCATCATCATTATCTTCTCCATCTTCCTCTTCTTCTTCTTCATCATCTTCTTTTTTTTCTTCTTCTTCTACATCTTTTTCTTCATCTTTATCATCATTATCTTCCCTATCTTCCTCTTCTTCTTCTTCTTCACCGTCTTTTTCTTCTTCATCTTCTACTTCTTTTTCCTCTTCTTCCTGTTCTTCTAGTTCTTCATCTTCTTCTCATTCTTTTTCTTTTTGTTCATCATCATCATTATCTTCTCCTTCTTCCATTTCTTCTTGTTCTTCTTCTCCTTTTTCTTCTTCTTCTTCTTCTACTTCTTTTTCCTCTTCTTCTTATTCTTCTTCTTCATCTTCTTCTTATTCTTCTTTTTTCTTCTTCTTCTTCTTCTTCTTCTTCTTCTTCTTCTTCACCTTCCACTTCTTCTCCTTCTACTTCCTCTTGTTCTTCTTCTTCATCTTCTTCTTCCACTTTGTCTTCTTCTACTTCTACTCCTTCTCCTTCTTCTTCTCCTTCTTTTTCATCTCCTTCTTCTTCTACTTCTTCTTCTTCTTCTTCATCTTCTACTTCTAAATGTTCTTCTTCTTCATCATTCTCCTTTTTCTTCATTTTATTTTTTTTCAACTTCTTCTTCTTCTTATTCTTCATATTCTTCTTCTTCTTCTTTTGCTTCATCTTCTTCTTCTTCTTTATCTTCTTCTTCTTCTTCTTCTTCAACTACTACTACTACTTCTTCTTCTTCTTCTTCTTCTTCTTCCTCTTCTTCTTCTTCTTCATCCTCTTCTTCTTTTCCTTCTTCATAACCTTCTTTTTCTTCTCCTTCTCCTCCTTCTTCTTCTCCTTCTCCTTCTCCTTCTTCTTCTTCTTATTCTTATTCATATTCTTCTTCTCCTTCTTCTTTGCCTTCCTCTTCTCCTTCTTCTCCTTCTTCCTCTTCTTCTTGTTCTTCTTCTCCTTCTTCTTCTTCTTCTTCTTCTCCTTCTTCTTCTTCTTCTTCTTCTTCTTCTTCTTCTTCTTCTTCTTCTTTCCCTTCTGCATCTTCCTCGTCTTCTTGTTCCTCTTCTTCTTCTTGTTCTTCTTCTTCTCCTCCTCGTCCTCTTCTTCCTCCTTCTTCTTCTACTTCTTCTTCTTCTTCTTCTCCTCCTTCTCTACCTTCTTCTTCTTCTTCTTCTTCTTCTTCTTCTTCTTCTTCTTTTTCTTGCCTTCTTGTTCTGTTTCATCTTTTTCTTGTTCTTGTTCTTCTTCTGCTTCTCCTTCTCCTTCTTTTTCTTCTCCTTCTCCTTCATCTTCTTCTTCTTCTCTTTCTTCTTCTTATACTTCTTCTTCTTCTCCTTCAACTCTTCTTCTTCTTCTTC
>JAIUJO010000682.1:2500-10000 GCA_023846275.1 Vanilla planifolia
CTCTTCTTCTTCTTGTTCTTCTTCTTCTCCTTCTTCTTCTTCTTATTCTTCTACAACTACTACTTCTTCTTCCCCTTCTTCCTCTTCTTCTTCACTACTTCTTCATCTTCTTCTTTTTATGCTTCTTATTATTATTATTCTTCTTCTTCCACTATTTGCTCCTTCACTTTTCTTCATCTATTTCTTCTTTTTCTTTTTCTTCTTTTTCTACTTTTTCTAATTCTTCTCCTTCTTCTTCATCATCTTCCTTTCCTTCTTCTTCTATCTTCTTCTTCTTCATATTCTCCTCTCCCTCTTTTACTACGACTTGTTCTTCTTCCTCATCTTTTTCTTCTTCTTCTTCTTCTTCTTCCACTTCTTCTTCTACTACTTTTTTCTACTACTTCTTCTTCTACTCAACCTCCTCCTTATTGTGCTTCTTCTTTTTCTTGTCCTTCTCCTTCTTCTTCTTCCTCTTTGCCTTCTTTTTCTTCTTCTTCTTCTTTTTCATTTCTTCTTCTACTTTTCTCCTTCTCCTCCTCCTTCTTGTTCTTCTTCTCCTTCTTCACCTCCTTCATCTTCTTCTTCTTCTTCTTCTTCTTCTTCTTCTTCTTTTACTTCTAATACTTCTACTTCTTCTTCATCTTCTTCTTCTTCTTTTTCTTCTTCCTTTCCTTCCTCTTCTTCTTTTCCTTCTACTTCTTCTCCTCCTCTGCCTTCTTTTTCGTCTACTTCTTCTTCCTTTTCTTCTTCTTCTTCTTTCTTTTTTTCTAATTCTTCTTCCTCCTCTACTTCATCTTCATCCTCTTCTCCTTCTTCTAGTTCTCTTATTTCCTCTTCTTCTTCTACTTCTTCTTCTTCTTCTTCTTATTCTTCTCCTTCTTCTTTTTGTTCTTCTTATTCTTATTCTAATTCTTCTACTCCTTCTGGTTCTTCTACTTCTTCAAATTCTACTTCTTCTTCTTCTTCATGTTCTTCTTCTTCCTCTTGTTCTTTTCCCTCTTCTTTTTCTTCTTCTTCTTATTCTTCATCTCCATCTTCTTCTTCCTCTTTTTCTTCTTCTTCTTCTTTTTGTTCATGTTCTTGTTCTTCTTCTTCTTCTTCTTCTTCTCCTTCTCCTTCTTCTTCTCCTTCTTCTAATTCTTCTTCTTCTTCATCATCATCATCTTCTTCTTCTTCATCTACTTCTACTTGTCCTTCTCCTTCTTCTCCTTCTTCTTCTTCTTCTTGTTCCTCTTCTTCTTCTACTTCTCCTTCTTCTTCTTTTATTTCTTCTACTTTTTCATCTTCTTCTTCTTCTTTATCTCCTTCTTCTTCTTCTTCTCCTTCTCTTTCTTCTTCATCTCCTTCTTCTTCTTCTTCATCCTCTTCGTCTTCTTCTTCAAATTCTACTTCTTTTTCTTCTTCTCATTCTTGTTCTTCTCCTTCTTATTCTTATTCTTCTTCTTCATCTTCTACTTCTTCTTCTCCTTATTCTTCTTTTTTATCTTCTTTTTCTTTCTCTTTTTTTCTACTACTAGTTCTTCTTCTTCTTCTTCATCTACTACTAGCTCTTCTCCTTCTTCTACTTCTTCTTCTTCTTCTTCTTCTTCTTTTTCTTCTTCTTCTTCTCCTTCTCCTTCTTGTTCTTCTCTTTCTTCTTCTTCTTCTTCTTCTTCTTCTTCTTCTCCTTTTCTTTCATTTTCTTCTACTTCTTTTCTTCTTCTCCTTCTACTTCTGCTTCCTCTTCTTCTTCTTCTTCATATTCTTCTTCTGCTTCAATAACTTTTTCTTCATCTTCTTCTACTTCTTCTTTGTCTTCTTGTTCTTCTTCTTTTTCTTCTTCTTCTTCTTCTTCTTCGTAGTCTTTTCCTTCTTCTTATTCTCCTTCTTCTTGTTTTTTTTCCTCTTCTTCTTCTTATTTTGCTTCTTCTTCATCATCATCATCACCATCATCATCTTCTTGTTCTTCTACTTCTTCTTATTCTTCTTCTTCTTCTTCATCTTCTTCTTCTTCTTTCTTTCTTCTTCTTAATATTATTTTTATTGTTCTTCTACTTTTTCTTCTTCTTCTTCTTCTTTTTTTTGTTATTATTATGGTTATTCTTCTTCTTCTTCTCTTTTTCCTTCTTCTTCTTCATATTATTTTTATTGTCATTCTACTGCTTCTTCTTCTTCTTCTTCTTTTTCTTATTATTATTGTTATTCTTCTTCTTCTTCTTCTACTACTACTACTTCCTCGTCCTCTTTTTGTTATTCAACTTCTTTTTCTTCTCCTTCTTCTCTTTCTTCTTCATCTTCGTCTTTTTCCACTCCTCCTCCTTCTTCTTCATCTTCTTCTTCCACAACTTCCTCTGGTTCTTCTTCTTCTTCTTCCTCTTCTTCCCCTTCTTCTTCTGCACCTCCTCCTTCTTCTACTACTACTACTACTTCTTCTTCTACTTGTACTTCTTTTTCATCTTCTTTTTCTTCTTCTTCTTCTTTCTCTCCTCCTCCTTGTTCTTGTACTTGTTCTTCCTCTTTTTCTTCTTCTTCTTTTTCTTCCACCTCTTGTTCTTCTTCTACATTTTTTCTACTTCTTCTTTCACTTGTTCTTCAAAATTTTCTTCTTCTTATTATTATTCTTAATATTTTTCTTCCTCTTCCTCTTCTTCTTCATCTACAACTTTTTTCTTCTTCTTTTTTTATTCTCCTCCTTCTTCTTCTACATCATATTCGTTTTCTTCTTCTTTTTTCGATTATTATTATTATTATTATTATTATTATTATTATTATCATTATTATTATTGTTGTTGTTATTATTGTTGTTGTTCTTCTTCTTTTTCTACTTCATCATCATCTTCTTCTTCTTCTTCTTCAACTTCTTCTTCTTCCTCTTCTTCTTCTTCTTCCTCTTCCTCTTCTTCTTCTTCTTCTGCTTCTTCTTCTTCTTTTACTTCTTCCTTTTCATCATCATCATCACCTTCTTCTTCTACTTCTCATTCTTTTTCGTCTTCTACTTCTTCTTTTTATTCCTCTTGTTCATCTTCTTCTTCTTCTACTTCTACATCTTCTTCTTCATCATCTTCTTCTTCTTCTTCTTCTTCTTCTTTTTCTTCTCCATCTTCTCTTTCTACTTCTTCTTGCTCTTCTTTTCCTTCTTCTTCTTCTTCTTCTACATCTTCTACTTCTTCTTCTTCTTGTTCTGCTTCTACTTGTTCTTCATCTTCTTCCTTTTATTCTTGTTCTTTTTCTTCTTCCCCTTCTTCTTCTTCTTCTCCTTATTCTTCTTCTTCCTCTTTTTCTTCTGCTTCTTATTCTTCTTCTTCTTCTTCTTCTTCTTTTTCTTCATTTTTTCTTCTGATCCTCTTCCTTGTTCATCTTCTTCTTCTTCTTTCTCTTCTTTTTCTTCTTCTTCTTTTTTTTCATCTTCCTCTCTTTCCTCATCTTCTCCTTCTTGTTCTTCTTCTTTTCCTTCTCCTTCTTCTTCTTTCATCTACTTATTATTGTTATTATTATTATTATTATTGTTATTATTGTTATTATTATTCATCTTTTATCTTACTTCTTCTTCTCCTTCTGCTTCTTCTTCTTCTTCGTCCTCTTCTTTTTCTTGTTCCTCTTCTTCTTCTTCTTCTCCTTCTTCTTCTCCTTCTTCTTCTTCTTCGTCATCTTTTCTTTTTATCGATCATCTTCTTCTTTTCCTTCTTGTTCTTATTCTTTTTCTTATTCTTCTTCTTCTCCTTCGACTTCTACTTTTTTTCGTCTTCTTCTAATTCTTGTTCTTGTTCACCTTCTTCTTTTTCTTCTTCTCATTCTTCTTCTTCTTCTTCTTCTTCTTCTTTTTCTTCTATGTTTTTTTGTTCTTCTTCTTCTCCTCCTCCCCCCTCTTGCTCTTATTCTTCTTCTTCATTATCTTCTTCTACTTTTTCTTCTTCTTCTACTTCTTTTTCATTTTCCTCTCTTTCCACTTCTACTACTTCTTCGTCTTCTACTTCTTCTTCTTCTTCCTCTTATTCCTCTCCATTTTCTTCTTCTTATTGTTATTCTTTTTCTTCTTCTCCTTCTTTTTCTTCTTATCATTATCATTATTGTTATTCTGTTTCTTCTTTTTTTCTTCCTCTTCTTCTTTTTATTATTATTATTATCATTATTATTATGATTATTATCATTCTTCTTATTTTGCTTCTTTTTCTTCTCTTTTTTTCTTCTTCTTCTTCTTTGGCTTCTTGTTCTTCTTTTTCTTCTTCTTCTCTTCTTCTTCTTTTTCTTTTTCTTCTCCTTCTGCTTCTTCTTCTTTTTCTTCTTCTTCTTCATTTTCTTCTCTTTCTTCTTCTTCCCCTTCTTCTTCGTCTTCTCCTCCTTTTTAATCTTCTTTTTCTGTTTCTTTTTCTTCTTCTTCTCCATCTTCTCCTTCTTCTTCCTCTTCTTCTTCTTCATCTTCTTCTTTTTCTTCTTCTTCTTCGTCTACTTCTCCTTCTTCTTCTTCTTCTTCTTCTTCTTCTCCTTCTTTCCTTTCTTGTTCTTCTCCTTCTTCTTTGTCTTCATCTTCTTCCTCTTCTTCTTCTTTAACTTTTCCTTTTTCTTCTTCTTCTTCTTCTTCTTCTTCTCCATCTTTTTCTTTGCCTTCTTCTTCATCTTGTTGTTCTTCTTCTTCTACTTCTTCTTCTTCTTCTTCTTCTACTTCATCTTCTTCCTCTTCTTCTTCTTCTTCTTCTTCGTCGTCTTCTTCTTCTTCATCCTCTTCTTTTACTTCTTGAACTTCTTTCCCTTCCACTCCTTTGCCTTCTTCTTCTTCCTCTTATTTTTTTTCTTCTTCTTCTTCTTATGCTTCTTCCTTTTCTTCCTCTTTTGCTTCTTCTTCTTCTTCTTCTTCTTCTTCCTCTACGTCTTCTTCTTCTTCTTCTTCTTCTTCTTCTTCATCGTCATCTTCTTCTTCTTCTTCATTTTCTTCTTCTTCCCTTCTCTTTCTTCTTCTTCTTCTTCTCCTTCTCCTTCTTTTTCTTCTTCTGCTTCTTCTTCTTCTTCTTCCTCTTCTTCTTCCTATTCTTCCTATTCTTCTTCTTCTTCTTCTTCTTCTTCTTCTTCTTCTTCCTTTTTCTCTTTTCTTCTTCTTTCTCGTCTTCTTCTTCTTCTTCTTCTTCTTCTTCTTCTCCTTCTTCTTTTCCATCTTCTTTTACTTTATTTTCTTCTTCTTCTTCTTCTTCCTTTTCTTCGAGTTTTACTAATTCTTCTTCTTCTTCTTCTTCTTCTTCTTCCAATTCTTCTTACTTTTCCTTTTCCTCTTCCTCTTCTTCTTCTTCATCATCATCATCTTCTTCTCCTTCTTCTTCTTTTTCTTCTTCTACTTCTTCTTCTTCTTGTTCTACTTCGTCTTCTTCATTTTCTTCTTCATCTTCTTCTTTTCCTTTTTCTTCTTCTTCTTCTTCCTCTTCTACACCTTCTCCTTCTTCTTCTTCTTCTTCTTCTTCTTCTTCTTATTCTTCTTCTTTTTCTTCTTCTTCTTCATCTTCTTCTCTTTCTTGTTCTTCTTGTTCATCTTCTTCCACCTCTTCTTCTTGTTGTTCTTCTTCTTCTTTGCCTTCTTCATCTTCTTCTTCTCCTTCTCCTTCTTCTTCTTCATCTTAATCTTCTTCTTTTACTTATTCTTCTTCTACTTATTATTATGATTATTCTTGTTATTGTTATTATTATTATTGTTATTATTATTATTGTCATTGTTATTAGTTTTTTCTCCTTCTTATTCTTGTCCTTTTTCATCTTTTTCTTCTTCCTCTTCTTCTACTACAACTACTATTATTTCTTTATTTTCTTTGTCTTCCTCTTCTAATTCCTCTTCTCCTCTTCTTCTTCTTCTTCTTGTTTTTTTGCTCCTTCTATGCCTTGTTCATCCTCCTCTTCTTCTTCTTCTTCTTTTTCTTTTTCTTCGTTTCTTCACCTTCTTCTTCTTCTTCTTCTTCTTCTTCCTGTTCTAGTTCTTCATCTTCTTCTTCTACTACTTCTTCTTCTACTTCCCCTTCTTCTTCTTCTTCTTCTTCTTCTTCTTCTTCCTCTTCTTATTCTTCTTCTTCTACGTATTCATCTTCTTCTTCTTCTTCTTCTTCTTCCTCCTCTTTATCTTCTTCCCCTTCTTCTTCTTCTTCTTCTTCTTCCTCTTCTTCTTCATCTTCTTCTTCATCTACTTCTTTTTCATCTTCACCTTCTTCTTTTTCTTCTACTTCTTGTTGTTGTTGTTGTTTTTCTTCTTCTTCTTCTTCTTCTTCTTTGCATTGTCTTTCTTGATCTTCTTCTTGTTCATGATCTTCCTCTCTTTCTTCTTCTTCATCTCCTTCTTCTTCTTCTTTTTCCTCTTCCTCTTTTTCTTCATGTCCTTCTCCTTTTTCTTTTCCATCTTCTTCTTTTTCCTCTTACTCCTCCTCCCCTTCTACTTCTTTTTCTTGTTCTTCCACTTCAAATTCTTCTTCTTTTTCTTCTTCTTTTTCGTCAACTTTTTTTCTTCCTCTTCATTTTAATCTTCTTCTTCGTCTTCTTCTTTTTCTTCTACCTCTTCTTCTTTTCTTCCTCTTCTTCTTCTTCTTCTTCTTCGTTTCCCTCTTCCTCTTCTTCTTCCACTTCTTCTTCCTCTTCTCCTACCTCGTTTTCCTCTTTTGCTTCATCATCTTCTTCTTCTTCTTAATCTTCATCTTCTTCTCATTCTTCTTGTTCTTCTTCTTCTCTTCTTCATGTTATTCTTCTCCTTCTTCTTCTACTTCATGTTCTTCTTATTCTCCTTCTCCTTTTTCTTCTTCTTCTTCTTCTTTGCCTCCTTCTTCCTTTTCTTCTCTACTTGTTATTCTTCTTCCTCTTCTTCTTCCCCTTCTTCTTCTTCTTCATCATCTTTTACTTCTTCTTCTTCCTCTTCTTCTTCTTCTTCTTCTTCTTCTTCCTCTCCTTCTTCTTCTTGTTCTTCTCCTTCCTATTCTTCTTCTCCTCCTTCCTCTTCTTCTTCTTCTTCTTATTCTTCTTCATCTTCTTCTTCTCCTTCTTCTTCTTCTTCTTCTTCTTCCTCTTCTTCTTCTTCTTCTTTCATCTTCTTCTGCTTGTTCTTCTTCTTCTTCCTCTTCTTCTCCTTCTTCTTCTTCTTCTTCTTCTTCTTCTTCTTCTTCTTCTTCTTTCTCTTCTTCTTCGTCTTCCTCTTCCTCATCGTCCTCTTCTTCTTCATCTTCTTCGCCTTCTTGATCATCTTCTTCTTCATCTTCTTATTCTTATTCTTCTTCCTTTTTTCTTCTTCTACTTCTTCTACTTTTTATTCTTCTCCTTCTCCTCCTTCTTTTCCTCCTTCTTGTTCTTCTGGTTCTTCTTCTCCTTTTTCTTCCTTTTCTTCTTCTTCTTCTTCTTCTTCTTTGTCTGCTTCTTCTTCCCCTTCTCCTTCTTCTTCTTCTTGTCCTTCTCCATTCTCTTCTTCCTCTTCTTTTTCTTCTTCTCCTTCTCCTTCTCCTTCATCTTTTTCTTCTTCTTCAATTCTAATCCTTCTTCTTCTTAGTCTTGCTCTTCATCTTCTTCTTCTCTTGCTTCTTCTATTTC
>JAIUJO010000682.1:20000-22500 GCA_023846275.1 Vanilla planifolia
CTTCTTCTTCTCCTCCTCCTCCTTCTTCTTCTCCATCTTCTACTTATCCTTCTACTTCTTCTCCTAATTCTTCTCCTCCTTCTTCTGCTTCTTCTTCTTCTTCTTCTTCTCCTTCTTTTGCTTCTCCTCCTTCTGCTTCTTTTTCTTCTCCTTCTCCTTCTTCTACTTCTTCTTCTCCTTACCCTTCTTCTTCTTCTTCTTTTTCTCCTTCTTGTTCTTCTTCTTCTTATTCTTCTCCATCTTCTTCTTCTTTTTCCTCTTCTTCTTCTTCTTCTCCTCCTCCTCCTTCTTTTCTTCTTCTTCTCCTTCTTCTTTCTTTTCTTCTTCATCTTCTTCTTTTTCTCCTTCTTGCACTTCTTCCTATTCTTCTTCCTCTTCATCTTCTTCTTCTTCTTCCTCTTCTTTCTTCCTCTTCATCTTTCTCTTCTTCTTTTTCTTCTTTGTCTTCTTTTTCCTCTCTCTTCTTCTTCTTCTTCGTCTTCTTCTTCTTCTTCTTCTTCTTTCTCTTTTTCTTCTTCTCCCACTTCTTCATCTCCATCTTCTTCCTCTTCTCCCTCTTCTTGATCTTCTTCTTCTTCTTCTTCTCCTTCTTAATCTTCTTCTTCTTCTTTCTTCCTCTACTTTTTCTTCATCCTCTTCTTCCTCTTCTTTTTCTTTTTTCTTCTTCTTCATCTTCTTTTACTTCTTCCTCTTCTTCATCTTCATCATCATCATCTCTTCTCTTCTACTTCTTCTTCTTCTTCTTCTTCTTCTTCTTCTTCTTCTTTATCTTCTTCTTCTTCTTCCTCTTCCTCTTCTTCTTCTTGTCTTCTTCTTCTTCTTCTTCTTCTACTTCTTCTTTATCTTCTTCGTCTTTTTCCTCCTTTTCTTCTTCTTCTTCTTCTTCTTCCTTTTCTTATTCTTGTTTTTGTTCTTCTTCTACTTCTATTCTTCTTCTTCTTCTTCTTCTTCTCTTTTTTATCTTCTTTATCCTCTTCTTCGTCTTCTACTAGTACTACAACTTCTTCATCTTCTTGTTCCCCATCTTCTTCACTTTCTTCTTCTTCTTCATCATCTTTCTCTTCGTCTTCTTCATCTTCTTTAGCATCTTCTTCTTCTACTACTACTTCTTCTGTATCTTTGTTTTCTTTTTCCTCTTCCTCTTCTTCTTCTTCTTCTTCTTCTTCTTCCTACTTTTCCTCTTTTTCATTTTTCTTCTCCTTCTTCCTCCTTTTTGTCTGCTTCTTCTTCTTCTTCTTCTTTCTCTTCTTCTACTTCTTTTTTTTTCTTCTTGCTTATTATTTTCTTGTTGTTGTTATTGTGTTATTGTTCTTCTTCTTCTTTGTTTTCTTTTCTCTTCTTTTTCTTCCTCAACTTTTTCTTCTTCTTCTTCTTTATCTTCCTCTTCTTCTTTTACTTCTCTTTACCTACTTCTCCTCCTCCTTCTTCTTCCTCTTATTCTTCTTCATCTTCTTGATTAACTTCTTCTTTTTAACCTTCTTCTTCTTCTTCATCTACCTCTTCTGTTTCTTTTTCTTCTAGTTCTTATATTTTTTCTTCTTCTTCTTCTTTTCTTCCTCCTCCTCTTCTTATTCTACTTCTTCTTCTTCTACTTCTTATTTTTCGCCTCTTCTTCTTCCTTTTCTTTTTCTTTTTCTTCTTCTTCCTCTTCTTGTTCTTCCTCTTATTCTGCTTATTCTTGTTCTTCTTCTTCTTCATCTTCTTCTTCTTCTTCTTCTTCTTCTTTTCTTCTTCTACTTCTTCTTCTTCTTCTTCTTCTTCTTCTTCTTCTTCTTCATCATCTTCTTCATCTTGTTGATATTCTTCGTCTTCTTCTTCTTCTACTTCTTCTTCAACTTCTTCTTCTTCTACTTCATCATCTTCTTCTTCTTCTCCTTGTTCTTCTACTTTTTCTTCTTCTTCATCTTCTACGTCTCCTTCTTCTTCTTCTTCTTTAACTTCTTCTACTTCTTCTTCTTCTTCTTCCACTTCTTCCTCTTCTTCATCTTCTTCTTTCACTTCTTCCTCCTCTTCTTCTTCTTCTTCTTCTTCTTCTTTCTCTTCTTCTTCTTCTTCTACTACTTCCTCTTCTTCTTATTCTACTTCTCTGTCTCCTTCTCCTTCTTCTTCTTCTACTTTTGCTACTTCTTCTTATTCCTCTTCTTCCCCTACTTTTTCTTTTTCTTCTTCTTCATCTTCTTTTACTTCTTTTTCTTCTTCTTCTGCTTCACCTTTTTCATCATCTTCTTCATCTTATCCTTATTCTTTTTCTTCTTCTTCTTCTTCTTCTTCTTCTTCTTTCTCTCCTTCTTCTTCCTCTCCTTCTTCATCTTCTTCTTCTTCTCTATGTTCTTCTCCTTCTTCTTCTTCTTCTTCTCCTTCTTCTTCTTCTTCTTCTGCTCCTTTTGCTTCTTTTGTTTCTGCTTCTTCTTCTTCTTCTTCATGTTTTTGTTTTTCTTCTTCTCCTCCTCCTCCTCCTTGTTCTTCTTCTTCTTCATCTCCTTCTTCTTATTTTTCTTCG
>JAIUJO010000682.1:32500-35000 GCA_023846275.1 Vanilla planifolia
TTCTTCTTCCTCTACTATTACTTCTTCTTCTTCTTCTTCTTCTTCTTCTTCCTCTTCTTCTTCTTCTTCTTCTTCTTCTTCTTCTATTTTTCGTCTTCTTCTTCTTCTTCTTCTTCTTCTTCTTTATCTTCTTTATCTTCTTCTTCTTCTACAAGTACTACTAATGCTACTACTTCTTCTTCTTCTCCTTCTTCTTCACTTTCTTCTTCTTCTTCTACTACTTCTTCTTCTTCTTCTACTAAGCCTGCTTCTATATCTTCGTCTTCTTTTTCCTCTTCCTCTTCTTCTTCTTCTTCTTCTTCCTACTTTTCCTCCTCTTCTTCTTGTTCCTCTTTTTCTTCTTCTTCTTCTTCTTCAACTTCATCTTTAACTTCTTCTTCTTCTTCTTCTTCTTCTTTTTCCTCTTCTTTCTTTTCTTTCACTTCTTCTTCTTCATCATCTCCTTCCTCTTCTTCTTCTTTTATTACTGCTACTACTACTTCTTCTTCTTCTTCTTCTACTACTACTACTACAACTATATCTTCTTCTTCTTCTTCTTATGTTTCTTATTCTTCTTCTTCCTCTTCTTCTTCTTTACCTTCTTCTTCCTCTTCTACTTCTTTTTTTTTCTTCTTCTTCTTCCTCTTCCTCTTTTATTTCTTCTTCTTCTCCTCCATTTTCTTCATCTTTATCGTCTTCTTCTTCATCATTTTCTTCTTCTTCTTCTTCTTCGTTTCCTTTTTCGTGTTCTTCTTCTTCTTTTTCTAGTTCTTTTTCTTCTTCTTCTTCTTCTTTTCTTCTTCTACTACTTCTTCTTCTTCTTTTTCTTCTACTTTGCCTTCTTCTTCCTCATCTTTTTCTTCTTCTTCTTATTTTTCTTCTTCCTTATCTTCTTCTTCATCTTCTTCTTCTTCTTCTATTTCTTCGTCTTCTTCTTCTTATTTTTTTTCTTCTTCCTTATCTTATTCTTCTTCTTGTTCTTCTTCTACCTATTCCTCTTCTTTCTCTTCTTCTTCTACTGCTTCTTCTTCTTCTTCTACTTTGTCTTCCTCTTCTTCTTCTTCTTCTTCTTCGTGTTCTTCCTCTTCTTTTTCTTCTTCTTCTTTATCTTCTTCTTTTTCTACTTCTACTTCGTCTTCTTCTTCTTCATCTTCTTTTTCTTTTTCTCCAAGTACTTCTTGTTCTTCTTCTTCTTCTTCTAATTCTTGTTCTTATTCCTTATTTTTCTCTTCTTCTTCATCTTCTTCTTCATCTTCTTCTTCTTCTTCTTTTTCTTCTTTTTCTTGTTATTCTTCTTCTACTTCTACTTTTTAATCAACTTCTTCATCTTCTTCTCTTTCTTCTTCTTCTTTTTATTCTTCTTTTTCGTCTTCCTCTTCTTCTTCTTCTTCTTTATCTTCTTTATCATCTTTATCTTCTCTATCTTCTTTGTCTTGTTATTCTTCTTCTTTTTCTTCATCTTTTGCCCCTTTTTCTTCTCTTTCTTCTTCTTCTTCTTCTTCTTCTTCGTCTTCTTCTTCTTTTTCTTCGTCTCCTTTTCTTCTTCTTCTTCTTTAGCTTCTTCTTCTTCTACTTCATCTTCTTCTTCTTCTTCTTTCTCAACTTCTTCTTCTTATTTTTCTTCCTGTTTATCACTTTCTTGTTGTTGTTCTTCTTCTTCTTCTTCCTCCTCTTCTTCTTGCTCTTCTTTTTCTTCCTCTTCTTTTTCTTTTTCTCCTTTAACTTCTTCTTATTCTTTTTTTCTTCTTCCACTTCTTCTACTACTTCTTCTTTGCCAACTTCTCCTCCTTCTTCTTCTTCTTCTTCTTCTTCCTCTTATTCTTCTTCATCTTCTTCATTAACTTCTTCTTCTTCTTCACCTTCTTCTTCTTCTTCATCTATCTCTTCTTTTTCTTTTTCTTCTGTTTCCTCTATTTTTTCTTCTTCATCATCTTCTTCTTCATTTTCATTTTCTTCTTCTTCTTCTTATTCTTCGTCTTTTAAATCATCTTCTTGATCTACTTCTTATTAATCTTCTTGTTCTTATTCTTCTTCTCCTTCTTCTTCTTCTACTTCTTCTTCTTCCTCCACCTCCTCTTCTTCTTCTGCTTCTTCTTTTACTTCTTCTTCTTTAACTTCTTCCTCTTCTTTTTCTCCTTCTTCTTTTTTTTATTCTTCCTATTCTTCTTCTTCTTCTTCTTCTTCTACTTCTTCTTCTTCTTTAACTTCTTTTCTTTCTTATTCTTTTTCTTCCTCTTCTTCTTGTTCTTCTATTTCTTCTTCTTCATCGTCCTTTACTTCTTCTTCTTCTTCTTCTTCTTCATCTTCTTTTTCTTCTTGTTCTTATTCTTCTTCTTCTTCTTCTTCTTCAACTTCTTCTTTAACTTCTTCTTCTTCTTCTTCACCTTTCTCTTCTTTTCTTTTTGTTATTCTTCCTATTCTTCTTCTTCTTCTACTACTACTTCTTCTTCTTTAACTTCTTTTCCTTCTTATTCTTTTTGTTCTTCTACTTCTTCTTCTTCCACTTCTTTTCCTTTTTTCT
>JAIUJO010000682.1:50000-52500 GCA_023846275.1 Vanilla planifolia
TCCTCTTCTTCTTTTTTTCCTCTTCTTCTTCTTCTTCTTCTTCTTCATCTTTTTGTTCTTCCTCTTCTTGTTCCTCCTGTTCTTCCTCTTCTTCTTCTTCTTCTTCTTCATCCTTTTCTTCTTCTTCTTCTTCATCTTCTTCTTCTTCTTCTTCTTCCTATTCTTCCACTTCTTCCTCTCCTTCTTCTTCTTCTTGCTCTTCTTCCTCTTCTTCTTCTTCTTCTTTTTCTTCTACTTCTTCAACATCTTCAGCATTTTTTCTTCTTCATCTTCTACTTCCACTTCTTCTTCTTCTTCTTCTTCCTCTTCTTCTTTTTCCCTCTTTATCTACTTCTTCTTCTTCTTGTTGTTTTTTTTCTTCTTCTTCTTCTTCAACTTCTTCACCTTCTACTTCTTCTTCTTCATCATCTTCTTCTTCTTCTCTTTTTACTTTTTGTTGTTGTCCTTCTTCTTCTTCCCTTTCTTCTTCTCCTTCTTCTTCGTTTTCTTCTTCTTCTTCCTCTTCCTCTTCCTCTTTTCCTTCTTTAGCTTCTTCTTCATCATCTTCCTCTTCTTCCACTTCTTCTTCTTCTTCTTCTACTACTACTTCTTGTTCTTCTTCTTCTCATTCTTCTTCTTCTTCTTCTTCATCCTCTTCTTCTTCTTCTTCTTTTTCTTCTTCTTCATTTTCTTTTTCTTCTTCATATTCTTCTTCATCATCTTCTCTAACTTCTTCTTCTTCTACTTCTTCTTCTTCTTCCTCTTCTTCCTCTTCTTAATCTACATTTTCCTTTTCTTCCTCTTCTTTGTCCTTTTCTTCTTCTTCTTCTTCTTCCTTCTCCTCTTACTCCTCATTTTCCTCTTCTTCTTTTTCTTCTAATTCTTCTTCGTCTCCTTCTTTCTCTTTTTCAACTTCTTCTACTTTTTCATCTACTTTATCTTGCTTTACTTCTTCCTCTTCTTCTTCTTCTTCTTCCTTATCTTCCTCTTCTTCTTTTTCTTCTTCATCTTCCTCCTCTTCTTCTTCTACTACTACTACAACTACTTCTTCTTCTTCCTCTTCTTTTTTGTCTTCTTTTTCATCAACTTCATCTTCTTCTTATTCTTTTCCTTCTCATTCTTCTTCTTCCTCTTCTTCTTCTTTTTCTCCTTCTTCTTAATCTTCTTCTACTTCTTCATCATTTTCTTCTTCATCTTCTTCTCTTCTTCCTCTTCTTCTTCTTCTTTTTCTACTTCTTCTTCTTCTCGCTCTTCTTCTTCTTATTCTTCCTCTTCTTTAACTTCTTCTTCATCTTTTTCCTCTTCTTTTTCTTTTTCTTATTCTTCCTCTTCTGCTTCTACTTCTTCCCCTTCTTCTAATTCTTCTTCTTCTTCTTTTTCTTCTTCTTCTTCTTCTTCTTTTTCATCTCCTTCTTCTTCTTCTTCTTCTCCTCTTCCATCTCCCGCTTCTTCCAATTCTTCTTCTTCTTATTCTTCCTCTTCTTCCAATCCTTCTTCTTCTTCTTCTTCTACTTCTTCTTCTTCTTCTTCTTCTTCTTCTTTGTCTTCTTTATCTTCTTCTTCTTCTTCTTCTACTTCTACTACAACTATTACTTCTTCTTCTTATCCTTCTTCTTGACTTTCTTCTTCTTCTTCTTCATCTTCATCATCTTCTTCTTCTTCTTCTATAGCTTCTTCTTCTTCTTCTTCTACATCTTCTTTTATAACTTTTCCTTCTTCTTCTTCTTCTTCTTAAACTTCATATTCTTCTTCTTGTTCTTTTTCTACCTATTCCTCTTCTTTCTCATCTTCTTCTACTTCTTCTTTTTCTTCTACTTTGTCTTCCTCTTCTACATCTTCTTCCTCTTCTTCTTCTCTTCGTGTTCTTCCTCTTCTTTTTCTTCTTCTTCTTTTTCTTCTTCTTTTTCTACTTCTGCTTCATCTTCTTCTTCTTCATCTTCTTTTTCTTTTTCTCCAAGTACTTCTTCTTCTTCTTCTTCTTCTTCTTCTTCTTCTTCTAATTCTTGTTCTTGTTCCTCTTTTTTCTCTTCTTCTTCTTCTTCTTCTTCATCTTCTTCTTCTTCTCCTTTTTCTTCTTTTTCTTGTTATTCTTCTTCTACTTCTTCTACTTTTTAATCAACTTCTTCATCTTCTTCTCTTTCTTCTTCTTCTTTTTATTCTTCTTTTTTGTCTTCCTCTTCTTCTTCTTCTTCTTCTTTATCTTCTTTATCATCTTATCTTCTCTATCTTCTTTGTCTTGTTCTTCTTCTTTTTCTTCATCTTTTGCTCCTTCTTCTTCTCTTTCTTCTTCTTCTTCTTCTTCTTCTTCGTCTTCTTCTTCTTTTTCTTCGTCTCCTTTTCTTCTTCTTCTTCTTTAGCTTCTTCTTCTTCTACTTCATCTTCTTCTTCTTCTTCTTCTTTCTCTTCTTTTTCATCTTATTTTTCTTCCTGCTTATCACTTTCTTGTTGTTGTTGTTCTTCTTCTTCTTCCTCCTCTTCTTCTTGCTCTTCTTTTTCTTCATCTTCTTTTTCTTTTTCTCCT